>WOGO01002298.1:0-16100 GCA_015342085.1 Leptinotarsa defecta | reverse complement strand
ATACAAATTTTATGTACCCCCTTTAAGGGGCTGTATCTTAACAAGGGATGCTCCAATGAAATTTCTTTATATGAAAGATCCTATCATTTTTTCGATGAGGAATCACCTTAAATCTAACAGTTTTAATCTTTCTCTTTGAAGATGATCTCTTGGTGATCGAAACACGTGTCGAGGTGTTGAAAATAACGATTTGGTGTTGGGAAAAAACTCCAGTAATATTTTTTACCTCCTTAAATGTTTTACACTTATTTAGTTACACCCTGTATATACAGCTATATATAATATATTATGTAATGCGACCATTGATGTCCTTCACAATAATTTTGTCATAGTGTACATATGTTCGAATAGAGTGTACCAATATGAAAAAACTGAAAATTGTAATCGAAATTTGAACATTCACTTCATTTCTTGAACCGAACTCGTAGAAAGTCAAAAACCTTTCTTTCCGAAAACATATTATATCCTTAAAATCTACTTATTTCAATAAATAATCTAATATGAAAACGTCATTATGCTGCTGTCTACTATTTTCAGAACGAAAATCAAGAAGTTTCTTTAACGTATGCAAGAAAAAATGTATATCGGGAAGGTGAATTTTTCCAGTGAAAAATCACATACATGCGAGACTATCTGGAACACCTGAATTATTCAAACAAAATCGATAACTTTGTAGTTCATTTCAAAGAAAAGACGATCAATTCTTCTCCACACTCCATTCACCAATTTCAAAAAGTCTTTCATCTATACTGAAGTGAACCAATTAACTTTTCTTCTGTTGACGCTTCTGAATTCGTTACTGACACCGGTGTCGCAATGGGTCGTTCCACCATGCTTTCGCCCTTTTCAGGTGTTTCAGTCCGCTTCAGGGATCACTCAGACGCGTTTCGCATGCGGTCTAGTCGATACAGTGCCTTAACCTAAACAAGAACCGCATCACCATAGTGTTTGTTTGTTTGTTTGTTTATACTCGATCATTCACTGATATTTTTCGAATACATTTGTTCGTCAATCTATGAATTGATTTGTGAAATTCAAGTGACATATGTGATTTGAGGATGTGACATAGATCAATTCGAAATTGATCATGGTCTATGTTTCAGGTAAGCTAATCTTGCTGGTGATAGTAATATTTGTTTATAAACAGTTCTGACATTGACATTACAACTTTGACTCCCTTATACATGATTTTAATAACTCACCAATGACTATGAGCTGTATTTTTATAAATAAGATTAATGAGAAATACATTTTTATGGCTTCAAATATTCTTAAAAACAAGCTAATAGTTGGTCCAGAGCAGAACCCTAGTTTTATAGTCAAAGATTGCAAATTGCATTTTTATAATTGCATTTTTTTAATTTTTTTTTTTTCAATTTCAAAGAGTTTATTATCAGAAGATTCATGAAATATAAATCAATTACCAGAATTCAGCTTATTAAAAGAGAAAAAGGAAAAAAAACCCCAAAAGTGCTGTGTTGTTCTTTCCTGTTCGTAAAAGAAAACATACGCCTTCTCACTCACAAGCGATTTTGGTGAAATTGGGAACACGTGTGAATCGTTATATTCATTCCATGTGCCACTATAAGGGTGTCTGCAATACTCTGTGTAATGCCCTTGTAAGTAGTCCCAGTGTGATTCGAAAGTGCATATAGATTATAACGACAAGGAGCCACATTGTCTGCTGCATAATTGCTCATATAATTGCCTTCTGAAGATAATCTCTTCAAGTGAATTACTATAATACGGGGAAAATTATGGATTGATTGATTGTGCAATTCCTTCTCTCCTTGCACCTCGAACAGGTTGGTTTTTCATCTCCATCCAGGGCTTCCTCTTTTGTGAAGAAATACAAGCATTGTGACAAACTCAATTGGCCTGTTCTTTGTGGTCTAGGGAGAGACAAATCCCAAAAATCCCAGAAAGGATCAAAGGTTACTGATGAGTATCCACAGTGTGTGTACTTCATAGTAGATTTTAATTGACCAACGAAATTGTCTACAATCTTAGAGTTGTTCATGTTCAAGTATCTCAGCCAGTTCAATTTTTCGTCAATTTCCGTTAAGATCGGTATAGGCTTCCCAGTAATTCCATTGAGGTCCTCATGTAAACCTTCTAAAAGATATCGAAGAAAATTTTTGGCGTCTTGATTGGCAGATCTCATAAAATAAATGACTCCGATTATTAAAGATCGTTCCATTTCTACATTTCTACTGGGAATTATATTTATGACAACTCTCTGTATATTAAAATTACATTCAAATCCATTTTCTCATGTGCAGTGACAGAATATTCAACATTTGTCACATATTTCATCTGTCACGGTTTTTATTTCTGTTAATGAATGATATTTCTTTGTAAACCGTATTTTGGTAAGTTACTTTCATTCATGTTTTTTAATTTATTGTTTGCTTCCATTTTTTTATTTTAGATATTCTGGAAAAGGGAAATAAAACTTTCCGAAAGCTTGAGTGATCAATGAAAAGTGTTTCTTATACAGCCATTCGATGAACTTTTAACTACCATACCCAATTTCTAAATTAAGTTCATAATTTTGAGAGTATAAAATTATTTACCATGTCACATAAATGTACTTTCTTTTTTAATATATACCGGTATTTCGCATATTTGTAATTGAGTTCGTAATAATTAATTGTTTATCATTTTTCTAAGTTGCGTCCTTATACAGGGTGTGACATAAGAACGTTAAAATATTCAAGTGACTTATTCTTGAGACACTAAAAAAAGTCTATATGAACTTGTGTCCGCAAATGCTTGTTTTCGGAGATACAGAGTGTTGAAATTGATTTTTTGTTCGTTTTTTTTAAATAACTTTTGGAAAATATAAGTTATTTGCACAAAATTTGGTACCCGGGGTTTTTTTGACGCGGGAAATCATCATTTCGTATTAATTTTCATGTAACATCTAGATGACGCTGCAGATGCTGTCATTATTTATTTCAAATTGAAAAAACCTAATTCTCACACCTTTTCCAAGTAAAAAAGGTACACTTCCTCAACAACTCTGGAGTTGATCGTTTTTGAGATATTTACAATGTTCTGTATCGAAGCACATTTATAGCTCCTAAGGCCTCAAGTCAAGTTGCTGAGAACATTACAAAAATTAAGTGTGTGGTGGATCTCGTCAAAATGTTTATCGAAAAATAATTTGTTTTCGAGATACAAATTGTTGAAATTTTTCAAAACATGGTTGGTTTTTGTCATAAGTTTTTTGCAATTTTAGTTATTTCTATCTCGAAAACGAATAATTTTTCGATGAACATTTCATAGAAAAAACTTGTTTTTTTGACGAGATCCACCACTTATTTAGTAAGTGGTGGATCGATATGCATCGATATAGAAAATTCTAAATACTTCGTTGTTTTCTGGCAGGTTTTTTTATTATACTTTATTGCCCAAAAATTTTCTAACAAGGCTAGTAAATAAGTATAAAATTAAATACCTGTTCTATTGATATAAAAACATATTTTATCTATTAAATCCAACTGGTGATTCAGTCAAATATTTTAATTTTCAAGACTTCATTTCCATTGCTTCCAAATAATTTCACTCCAAACCTTCATTTTCTATGTGTAAAATTTCGAAATATCCTTTAGAGATATGATTTTCTTCTAAAAGATGATTTGAATATGGGAGCGAAACATATGTTTCGCTTGCGTTTACGCAGCTATTTTTATCAAGTACTTTCTTGGTTTTTCTCATTTTGTCTTCAATCGAGGACCGCCTGCCCGATACTGACGATGCCCAATAGGCTGAAACAGCTGTCTACCGGTGGCTCTTAAATTGAAATCAATTTGGAAATGATCAAAATAGTACTTGCCTATTTATATATTGTAAAAACGACCCTGATGCTAGTCTTCGAATCGAAATTTCTCAAGAATATTATAATTATCTATTCAAGGTTAGTCATTCATATCGGAAGAGCAATACTATCACCGTTTCATTCAGGAGAAATTTTTGCAATGCTCTAGTTGCTGCAAGTAATCAAAGACGATCATTAAGTCTGCTGACTGGGAACGTTCTTTGACTATGACATATCGTTGTAATCATTAATGATTGTAATTTTTCGTTTCTCCACGCCGTTGGTGGCCTTATTAGACTTTGATATCACTTTATTATTATTTAAATCGGTTTTGTATAAGTCTGTAACGTAAAGTGCAATAATTCAGGCGGAATAAAACGTGGCTAAGTTTGATGTTATTGACTTCTCAAGTCAAGTAGCGAAAAAAAATGCAGCTGAAGAGCATCAAGCCTGGTTACTTTGACAACTGGATAAACTCAGACAATGCCTGGTATGATGTTTTCACGTTATTAGCGGCCAGCAGCGGCGTTGTGCGGGTTCAATTTAGATTTGTAATTTTATCTTGAAACATAGTTTCAAGTTCATAGAGTTTCGTACCCGTGGTAACCTTTAAACCAGAGGTTCCCAAACTTTTTTTTATCATATACCACTTTCAAAATTTCGCTGGTTCCGGTGAACCCCCTGCAGCTACATTTCTACCATATTCCCAAAACTTGACAATAATGTGAAGATTAGATCTAACTATAGAAATTTGCATTGTGGCTGTTTTCCAACCACGAATTAACAGTTTTCGAATAAAAAGTGAGAATGAATTGGTTCTTTCATTAAATGATTATGTTGTGAGTGGATGTCATAAAAATGATGTTGGCCAATCAAAAAAGTGATTCCATTAAACTTTACTTTCTTGACATCTACTCACAGAACAAAAAACCAATCAATATTCACTTATTTCATTTAGAAAACTTCCCATTCGGTGTGGTAAAAGTAAACAGAAAAATGGTATATTTTCTTGTGTTATTTATTCAAAAATGTAATTATTACACTATTATTCTGTCGTAATATAATTAAAATTAAACATTACTAACGTAACTTCTACACTGCAATGACAATCACAAAATAGTTATAATTTTAATGGGATGGATGTAATTGTTGCTGGATTGACAGTAAATAATCAATTTATCAATTATCAATGATTGGTTTCATTTTTTGCTTGGAATAATCGCAAATCTTCTCCTTTTGTGCTATTCCATGTGCTCCTTTTTTTGTTTAAAGGTTTGTAACGACAATAAACATTTTTTTCGACAAGATATTTTTGTGGACCGCCGCTTCCAAATTGCGAACCTCAATTTTTTGGTCACGCTAGACCCATATCGTATCTCTTGTGGACCCCTGAGGGTCCATATGGACCACTGCTCTAAACGAAGGTTTGATTCGAAGAATTTGTAAGATCTATTTATATGTACATACTGGACCTTCATGGATATCATGATACTTGAGTCATCATATTACTAATTTTGTTAGAAATACTAAATAATTGAATTGTGAATTTTATATATTAGAAATGACATACACGATTTGGAATCAGTTCTAATAGTGTATATTTGGGATATCAGAACCAAAGTAACAAGAAAATAAACATTATAGAACATTTGGATTTATAGAAACGATATATGGCATTGCATCCCAATGCACTTAGTTATCAGAAATAATAAAATCGAACAAGACTCAAATGAAACATACAAGTTTTTCAAGCTACTGAATTGCGATAAATATGAAGGGTGGCCATCTTCCTTTTAGTTGAATCTGACGCAATATGGGTGTTGGAAATCATCCGCCGTAGCGGAAGGATATACTGAGAAGTTTATAAACAATAAACGACATCGATTATACAATTTCAAAATTAGGCTTTACTTTTGAGTCTTCATCTAATATAACAAATCAAATTGAAAGAAAATCATCAGGCATGAGTTACAAAACTATGCATAATTGAAAATTAATTAATGAGGATTATAATAAAGACGATTGAAGTTTGAAAGGTCCAAAGCTGCAAAACTGTATGCATATGTTCATTTTTTTATATTCGAAGAAAAAGTATAGTGTGCAATACATACTTGAAGGCTTTTATGTACTCCTTATTCATTCATGAAGTTAAACTTCACCCATTTGTTACATTATTCTAAACTGTTACAGATACGTAAACAATAATTTAGTTTACATACTTTGCATTGGAATATATGTCTTCAAATAAAAAAAGGAATGTGTCAGGCGTATCAATCCTATTTTTTTAACCTAAACATATAAAGGAAGAGAAAAAATCTGAATTGCAACAAAACTACATATGTGAGATTATTCAGTTGGAGAGACGTAAAACTCATCATCCTTGATTAATAATATGTGGCCGGTGTACCTATTTAAAGTATCTCGTCGTTCTTGTTCTGAATTTTGTGTAGAGTTAGGTTTCATATTTTGGGGTATTACTAAATGATACCGAAAAATTGTATCTACCTTTTTTGTTTCCGGAGATATACGAGAAAAGGACGGAAATTTTCGAAATTCTGGTTTTTGTAAAAATATTGAAGTTGATAATTCATAATAACAACATTTATTGGACTATCAGAACATGATCGTTTGATAAAACAACTTTCCCAACAATTACCAAGCAACTACACTCTAGGAATGTACCTGTGGTAGTAGGAGAATGGATACTCAAGATGCTCTCTAGTAGAGCAATAAGTATCAATTTAGAAGACATCACAGTGAGAGGACTGGTCATGAGGGGATGTCCACAGGGAGGGGTCTTATCACCCCTTCTTTGGAACATAGTTCTGGATACTCTAATTAATTACCTCAACAATAATGTATTCTACACAATTGCATATGCAGGTGACAAAGTTATCATGCAGACAGGCAAATTTGTGAACACACTGTGCGATAGAGCGCAAGATGGACTCAAATTAATAGAAACATGGTTTAAGGAACACTCTCACTGTCGATCAATCTCAAGAAGACTGAGATGGTCCTTTTGACCAGGAAAATAAGTTTATTGGGCTTAAAAAACTCCTGAAATCTTCAAAAACAAACTTATCTTCTCTGAAGAGGTGAAATACCTTGGTACTATCCTCGACAGGAAGCTAACATGGAACACTCACCTACAGATTAGAGCAAAAAGAGCAATGTCGAAAGACAGTGGGATGCGCATACCTGGATCTACACTACAATAAAAAGACCTATGTTAACGTACGGAGCCATTGCACGGGGACCGAAAGTTCTACAAGCAACGGCCATCCAAAAATTATATAAAATTCAGCGATTGGCTTGTTTGAACATCACAGGAGCAATGAGAACAACACCAACCTGTACGTTAAGGAGGTTTCGTTAATGACCATGTTATGATTGCGCACGTCTGGTGTAAACCTTAAAGTAGGAATGGGTCAATTGAGGCTGAGCCTATGGCGAGAAGCGCTCACTGCGCAATCTCTGTTGCAGGCAATCAGGGATGCAATTGAACCCAGGTTCGTGTTTAATAAACCCTACAAAATACAAATAAAACAGAACACAGAGTCAGATGCTACAAATGCAATACGCATATATACAGACGGCTCAAAAACCAAAGAAGGCTCAGGATGTGAGTGTACTCCAAGATCACTAAGCCTAAGGATTAAGTGGGAAATGGGAAAAAATACCAGCGTGGTTCAAACAGAACTGGCTGGTATCTCAATCGCCACAAAAGAACTAACCAGGAAAGGAATTTCTGGCAAAAACATAACAATCTGCACTGACAGCAGACAAGCCCTATTAGTCTTGAACAGACAACGTGTAACTTATGGGCTATTACTAGAGTGTCACCAAGATTTAGCCAAATCCTCGGTAGATAACTACATTATTCTGAGATGGGTTAAAGGGCACGACAGGAGTAAAGGTAATCGCACTGCCGACTCTTTAGCCAAGGAAGCGCCTGGACTAAGAATTTTAGGACCCAGTGACACCTACGGCCTGATGACTTCTACAATTGCGGACCTAGCCAAACGTCATATCTTTGCTCAATCCCTAAAGAGTTCTAACTGGGCGACCCTGGAAAGCTGGCGGCGAAGAAATATCAGGCGGTGATCAACAGTAGGATTTCTGACTGGCCTCTGTCAACTAAACAAACACCTGCATAATATATGGCTAGTGGACATACCTCTATGCAGGATGTGAGAACTGGAGGCATGTCATATGCGAGTGCCCGGAGTTATCGTCAATAAGAGACTGTGTGT
Source organism: Leptinotarsa defecta (assembly GCA_015342085.1). NCBI lineage: Eukaryota > Metazoa > Arthropoda > Insecta > Coleoptera > Chrysomelidae > Leptinotarsa > Leptinotarsa defecta. Next base: position 8,021 of record WOGO01002298.1, on the reverse strand, counting down.
TCGACGAGTCTTGGCCTACACCTGCCGATATAAAGGAGATGTCTCCCAGTGACCTGTCCACCTTCCTGAATAGGACAGGATGGACGATGACCTAGTGATGTGGGCTTACACTCACCCTCCCTACTCTACAGGTACATTTATCTCAAAAACGATCAACTTCAGCGTTGTTGAGAAAGTGTTCCTTTTTTACTTAAAAAAGGTGTGGAAATTAGGATTTCCATGAATACATGGAAACGAAACGAAGCATTTTCGGATACAAGTTTATATAGACTGTTTTCTTAAAAAATTGTCTCAGAAATGCGTCACTTGAATATTTTAACATATTATGTTAGAGCCTGTATATTTGTTTCAATTCAGCTTCCATTTTTTGATATAATAATTGTCAATCTTCATTGAAATGCATCAAAGTTTTATCCTCAGCAAATAATAGTAATTTTCCAGGAAGCACTAATTCCGAAATAGAATAAAATGTAAAAGAGAAAAAGTAAAGGTCCTCATATAGACCCTGCATGTGGAACCACGAGTATGTACCCAATATCATTTATTTTTGATATTTTCAATTTCAACTCAAAATATTTCAGTTCAAGTTTTTTTAATATGTAATTCGTTCATCTTCTTTGAGGTTTCAAATCTGCTTTTTTTTCGAAGAATGGAAGTCTAGACGTTATCAACCCACTAACTTCGATTCAACATTGGAACACGATGCTTGACGAAATTGTAACTCCACCTCCCCGGTAAAAATAGCATCCTTCTCGATCTAATGAAGAATATACAGGATGGTCACTAAACATCTTTTACTGGAAAGCTATCACAAATAAATGAATCTAACATGAATCTCGTTCAATCTCATGACGAATAGAAAGTTTTACCCAAATTCCTGAGCTAGGAATATATATATTTTTCCGTTTGATTTGAATTAACTCCAGATAATGATCTCACCCATTTTTATTTCAGTTATGCTGTAAGCTTCATTTTGGACAGATCAGCAGGAAGTTCTTCTTCGTTCGACGTTTTATACGAGGCTGGCAAGAGAGGGCGGTATGGAGACAACTGTCAAGAGAAATATTTAGAATGTAACGAAGTCTAACTGAAAAAAATCCCAATCCAAACTATTCTTCACCTATTTTCATATCAGGATCATTTAGTTTCTTTCTTCAAGTGACAATTTGAAGAATTCAAACCCAAAAGCAGCCTTCCGGTTTATCGATTTCACCGGAGGCACTTTACCAAAAACGAGATGCCTCGGTGAAGAAAAAATTAATTATTTATGAAAATATTTCTTGACCAAAAACTGTGGATTTCCACTACGACAATTTTTTGTCAGAACGTAATTATTGCTAGGTGAACTAGATTTTACCAACCATATCAAAATTTGTATCCTCAGATTTGTGATACAATATTAGGTTATGTAATGATCGATTTACCACAGAACAAACAATTCAATGATGACTCGAGCCCTTATAACAATGCATTTAACCAAAATTTTATTTTTTTTTCTCGTACTTTCTCAGCTTTTCTGCACGAATGGTTCATAGTTTACGTAGCAATAAACCATGTAACATATTACCTATTTATTTTCCGCACCATAGATTTACTTTATTTTTTCGGTAAGGAATAGACAATACGACTGCGGAAGTGGTTGACGCCACTCCAATTATTTATAATTGTATGCGAGGATGTCTGGCAGGAATCGAATGAACTTGTGAATGAATGTGAGTGACTTTTGAGTAACTTAGTGTTATTTCGTTGTTAGAATTAACTAGTTATTTATTTTCGCCGTTTTTCATTTATTGTTTGTATACAGTTTTATGCAAATATACGTTAAAATATATTATTTATAATAAAAAAACATTTCTTCATATGTTTATTTCATTAAGTCTATAGGTATCCAGTTGAACACCTGGATGGTAAGAAGATTTATGGACTTCTGGCAGAATCTTCCAGGATTGGCTCACAGAAGGGATGAACTACGATGTCTAATAGGCCTTCTTACAGGTCACTGTCATTTGAATCATCATATGCAGAGACTCGGACTGTCGAAAGACAGTTTTTAGAGTTCGGCAGAGCCGTACTCTTATCATGTGACCTCACAGATCACCCACCATACAAACTAATCGGCTTCGTTAAGAAGCTGGGTTTATTTGGTCGAGTGTGAATAGGTGTGAGCCACAATAAACCCTTGTGGGTTGCGGTGGAGAGTCGAATAGACCCACTCACTTTGGACCTAACCTGACCTAATATAAATCACTCGAGAATCCAATCAGTGAGTTCACTTATGTTATTCATAAACTTTGACTAAAAATTGAGAGAGTAAAATGACCTTAAAATTATCACAGATTTGAAATTTTCCAATAGGATTTCGATTTGGTTCTGTCAGCTTAACGGTACAGTTATCAACACTTATTTGAAAAAAAAACTTAGAAGTTCGGCGATAGAGGGGAATATGAGCCTAAAATGAGACGAAATTATGGTATAGTTTGCCATGCTGATAAATAATTGTAAAGATTCAAATTGGTTCTGTTAGATCAACAGAGATATATTTTCATTTTCTTCATGAATCCATTTTTGTTCTGCATTTTATACGCTCTCGAGAAATGAATGATGTCAATTGTTATGACTGATTCAATTTGAAATTATTATAATAAATGTTGAACCTGTTACGTTCTTACATAAATACAAGAATACTCGTTGATACTTTTATTTGTGAATACTTAACAAATCAGGCTTTGTGATAGATACTTTGCTCTTAAGATGTTTTCATTAAAAATCTAACGACGTAAGATCAGGCGAATTAGGCCATTCCTCGATACCTCTTCTGGTCAAAATTGTCCAGGAAACTTTACGTTCAGAAATTAACGAAATCAGTATCATCCATTAGTTTCTAGTGTAAACATTTCAAATAGTCAAATGGTATATTCATGTTGACTTTTCAGAGATATTTTTATCTGACATCCTGACAAAAATGTTACGAAGTTGGGTACTTGACTTGAAAGACCTTTCAAATGAGGTGTCACTCGACTATTATTTCCATTTGGAATTTTTGATATGAGGGTTGTTTTGAAACTGAAGTTTGCGAGTTGGCGTTCTTACAGTCCTACTATCAAATGTCTTATTCAAGGTGGCTTCAAGACCATTTCCGAAATTTCCCCTAGCTAGATGTTTGTTTCAGCTCTAAAGATCCATCAACTTGTGCTTCTGAAATCATCCACAGATGCATATATTCCTTTTTCAATGAAACGACCTTCCAATGGCTACCAGCAGTGACTCCAAAATCCCAGTGCCGAAAACCGAACTAGGTTTGTTAATGCTCGAAACAGCAGCAAACCAAGGATAAATGAAAGCAAAGAACTTCACAATCAGATAAATAATTGAAGATAAACTGATTGCCAATCCCAACGAGTCCAGATCTTTCTGGTCGGTAGCTAAAGCTGTTAATCAGAACTTTACAAAATCCACAATTCCACCACAAATACAATCAGATGGTTCAATTGCAACAACAGTCATTAAAAAGCAGATCTACTAGCTGAACAATTTCCGTCCCACTCCACATTCGATTTTCTGTGAAAGTAACCACCCACTATTCCCACATTAGAATATCCACAATTCCGGAAATTAGTTATCTACAGCGTCTAGTCAGGCGAATTTTGAAACAGGTCAATATCAACAAAGCGTCTTGTCCTGATGAAGTGCCCGTCATCGTACTTGAAAAGTGCGCAAATGAACTCGCACCAGTATTTTGCAGACGTTTCAACCTGTTTTACAAGAAAGGGGTTTTTTCCTTTTTGTTGGAAGATTTTCGCGTTCAGTCTATTCCCAAAAAGGTCAAGAAAAATCTTCCAAATAACTAAAGAACAGTTGCTTTGCTATCAGTGATATAAAAAATCATGGAGAAAGCCGTAACTGCCATATCCTCAAATATTTGGAAGGCTTCAACATCTTCAGCTATCGTCAATATCGCTATCGTATGTCACACATATTTGGAATAACGCAATCGAGAAACATGGAGAATCAAGAGCTTTTGCGCTTGATATTTGTAAGACCTTTGACCGTGTGTGGCATGAGGGTTTGCTAGCCAAACTTCGATGCTATGGCTTGTTGAATCATTTTTGTGTATGGTTTTTCAGCTTCCTGACAGAACGTTTCTTGCAAGTGGCCGTCGAAGTATCTCTCGAATACTTTCACCATCAACGATGGTGTTCCCTAAAGCTACAGAGGCACATCTTCACCGACAGCAGGAGGTTGCATATTTTAATGAGGATCTAGAAGTGATTTCGAATTGGGGTGAAAGTAACCAGGTTCAATTCAATGCCACAAAAACACAGGCATCGGTTTTCTCCATGGAGATAAATGTCTCCGAACCGGATATACTCGAAATATGTCAGGTCAGACAATTCGGCTTTCTGCTTTGATAAGTTTGTTGGGGGTTAAAATGGACACCAATATGTCTTGGTACAATCATGTCGCTGGAATTGCAAACGCTGCTTCTTAAAGGCTTGGAACACTGTTCCAAACCAGAAAACTGTACACACCTCTGCAACTTTTGATGCTTTATAAAGCTCAGATCAGACCTTCTTTGGAGTATTGTTTTCATGTATGAAGCTCCGCCCCCCAAGCAAAGGTTCGAAATTTGTCTCTCTTCTATAGATACTTTCACGAAGTGTTCAAGTGACTTGACACCAAGAGCGGTATATATCAGAAATACGCGACGAACTGTGGCTGCTTATCGTTTTGAGATTCACCTCAGTACATCTCGAACTTTACTGTTTAAGAACTCTTCCATCTGGAGAACTGCGTTTATGTGGAATAAACTTCCTGAGAACGTTTTTCCAAATACATTTAATCTCCAATGTGAATCCAATGTGAATCGCTCTTTTCGCACAGGCACCGCTCTGAGAGCGCCTTAAGAATTTTCCTGTAGTGCTTGTGTTTTGTCTTTTAAAAAAGTTTATGTTATATTATTTCTTTCATGGAGTAGCATCATGATATCAGAGGACATCCGGTATCAATTCAGAGCAGAACAAACATCATAATTTTCTACTATATAAATCCATTTGATGTTCGGTTCGTTGGCCATGCCTTACTCACCCGTACAAGGCTTATTTTGTTAGAAATCATATGTTTATTTTCAGCCGTTGGTCTTCCAGAACCAGATTATGTTACAGCGATTTGCGCTTGATGTCTGTTGAATATTAAATTTCGTATTATTAACCGTCTTCTAAAGATATTCCATTCTTGGTAATCGAGTTCTCGGGAAAAAAATCATGAATATATATGCAAATCCTTACACCCACTTTGATTATGGTAATTTTTTGTGGTGAGTTTAATTTTTATATTTCAAAAAGCAAGAGGCGAAGATTACGGGGAAATGATAATGTTAAATAGATTTGAGATTCCGGTTAGACGAGCTTGTTGCAAATGAAGTTATTTTAATATCCAGTTGGCGCTTTGTAGAAGTATGTCGCATACCGCGAAAATTATATTTATATTCGATCTCTGTTATGGAATTCCAGGTTATTACACGAACTTCAACAAAAGCTACATGTGAATATACCTAACAATATAATAATATCCGATATACAGGCTCTACACTGTTCACCATTAGATCTCCCTGACTGTAACTGATAGTTAATTGAGAAATTGAGCTTACCATTGTATCTGGTTCCCAAAAGTACAAAAGGACGATATTTGTATTTCGGAAAATTTAAAACACCATCTCATTATGTTACCCAATACGATGTTTAGTAATTTCAGTGTTTCCATCAATTCATTTTTCAAGAGAAAACTTTGTTTCCTAAGATCATCATTAAAGTTTTATAAATACGACAGTGTAAAAAAAGGTAAAAGTGAAAATCATCACTTACCAAAAAAACCATTAGATTCATAATGCAAATTAAATCCAAACACATCAGAAGGCTCAGTAATAATTGAGCAGCAAAAAACTAAAATAATTGTTATAGTTTCTCAATTCTCAAAAGTAACTTGATAAACATTTTTTTCTGTATACTTCGAAGAAACGTCGGATTATATTATCGCCGTCTTAGAGCTATACAGCAAGGGGATGTCCTCACGGTTATGGAACATTGCAATAATAATAATAATGAGAGAGCAGGAATTGGAACATTTCTCTTTAGGGCAGCTGCCCGGGCAGCTGATGGATTCGGTATAGTTTTCGACACTGAACGAGGTGACCACAACTCTGTCACCGAGTTCAGCAAAAAGCTCATATAGATAACCTCACTTGGTCTTAGAGATCACTGTCAAGAGTTTTTTTAAAAAATTGAAAATTATGCCTTTACCATGTTTGTTTTTATTTCACACTTCAATTGAAATTCATAGAAGTCAGTCGGATTTGTCGAGAAATTCGGATGTACACAGCTACAACACTCGCAATTCTCATCTTATCCAAAGCAGCCGTTTTCGACTAAATATTTTACAGTCGAACTCACTGAACTATGAGCTTTTTAACACATTGCCATCAAATGTAAAAAATTGAGTATCATTGCCTTTAAAAATTACTTTAATCTTCTGAAATATTGTTTTTACACTGTTGAGGATTACATTGCGCATTGCCGAGCCAAACGCATTGCCGCATCTCTGCTGTGATAGTTTAATAACATATTGTAACTCAGTTCTTAAATTCCTGTTTTTACTGTATTTGCTGTCAAATTTTATGCAAAAAAAATTATTGGACTTTCTTTTTTGACGTGCTACAAACAAACATATTGTAAAGTAGTTAAATAAAATCTATCTATCTATCTAAGAATCAATCGAATTACTACGTTTTATATTGATATTTTGGATTTAATTATGAATGTTAGAATTATGTTGTATATTTTTTCATTGAGAGAAGCTAAAAGGACTGCTATATTGGTTGGAAACGAAACATTTGAGGAAAGCAATTTATTTAAGAAAATTCGTCCGGAAAAATGTGGAACGCTTTACGATTTTGCCAGTCATCCTTGCGCAGGGGTCATGCTGATCTTCTCTGTATCGTTCCAATTTTAGTATATGTACCGCCGAAGCGAGTACTTATTATTACTATTGTATCACAGTTCATAATGAAGAAAAGAGAAATTAAAATTTCTATGTTTTTACCACTTTTATTTGTAACTAACGTTACTGCAGTTTCCTCCTATACGGACATTTTGAAACTTATATAATAAACTAATTATACACGTTAACTACACGAGTTCCTCCATGTTAATGTACTCTCGTCCCACACCCCGCTAGCTGATCTACTTGGCATACAATGTTCAGAAGCACAGTTACATTTGCCAAGCTGTAAATGGCGTTTAGATATTCATTTTTCTGCATCTAGGGAACGTTAGACATTAGAAAAAATGATAATAGTTTATCATTGAAAATATAATAATACTAACAGAATATGAATGAAATATTACTTCTTTTTTTGATTGAGATTTCCAAGATGATTTTCTTGATGTTTTCAATTAGAATTAAATACTGAGAAATCTCAGATGTCGACCGACGTAGATCATAAATACAGTTCCATTGGCTGCGTCTCCACTGATATTTTATTAGAAAAACTGAGATATTATGGATTTGTAGGCATAGCACACAATCTGCTAGCATCATATCTGAATGAGAGAAAGCAATGTGTATCATATAATGAAGATCGCAGTAGCTTGTAAACGATATTGAATGGTGTTCCACAAGGTAGTGTGCTCGGGCCACTACTTTTCTTGATTTATATTAATGACCTGCCAAATTCAATGACAATGTTCACAATGCTATTCGCCGATGACACTTCCTTCACCATTCGGAAAAAAATATTGAAGAGTCATCAGAATTAGAAAAGCAAGTTATTCAAGAAGCTACGGACTGGTTTAATAGCCTATGTGTGAATAAAAGCAAGGCACAAACAGTTATGTTCTCGCTGTCTCATAATCTCTCAAATAATGTGAAATGTCTTGGTATAACCATTGATTCAAAGTTAACTTGGAAACCCCATATTGACAAACTAGAAAAAAATCTATCGTGCAAGGTCTATGCAATCAGGTAGA
>WOGO01002297.1:0-16102 GCA_015342085.1 Leptinotarsa defecta | reverse complement strand
TAATCCAACTTCTTATATAAAGTTAAATAAGGACCCTACTTTCTCTAGTCAAAGAAAATGCAGTTTTTTCATGAAAAACTTCATATTGAAAACATAGATGAAAATTTAAAGAAAGAAATTAACCAAATATAATGGTGTTTGCCCAAAATTTTACGCTCTCCCAAAAATACATAAAGAAAATTTAGCAATTAGACCTATAATATCATCTGTAGGCAATCCCACAGAGAAACTAGCCTCTTATTCAACCCAAATTTAACAATATCATATGATGAGAATAATTATTATTATATCAAAGACTCTTTTGAAGTATTTAATTTATTTAATAAAATGAAACTCCCCGAGGGATATGTCATAGCAAGTTTAGATGTTGTATCTTTGTTTAGTAATGTATATTTAGAGTCATGTTTAAGAGCCGTGGATAAAAGTTGGAACCGTATCAGCCAGAATTGCCCATTCAGTAAGGAAAATTTTCTTGAATCCATAAGTTTTTTATTTAACAATACATTTTTCACATTCAATAATCAATTTTACAAACAAACCTTTGGTACTTCAATGGGTGCAAAAAGAAGCCCAATTTTAGCTATGTACGTGATGGACGATTTACTAGACATTGTTTTAAAAGTTTTACCTTTCGAATTACATTTTATAAAAAAATATGTCGATGACTTGATTATTGTTTTACCACAATCTGAAATCACAGAAACACCACAATCTGGAATAACAGAAATACTAGAAAATTTCAACAGTTATGATTCTCATATCAAATTTATATCAAATTTACCATTGAATGTGAGGAAGGTGAACAAAGTGTTCCTTTCTTGGATACCAAATTTCATCGAACAACTGATAATACCATCCTTATTGATTGGTACAGAAAACCATTCAATTCGGGTTTATTTATGAATTACCATTCATACCACAAACAATCCAAGAAAGTTAATTTGATAAAACAGATGAAACAACGTATACTCTGTATTTTAGATTGTTCTTTCCATAAAAAAATTCACATATCCTTTTCAAGTTGTTTAAAAATAATTCATATCCAGAACCTTCATTAAATGAAATACTGTTTAGTACTCCGTCTTCATTCAATGAAATATTAATAATGATAATAATATTGATAATATGATAATAATAATATTTTGAATAGCAATACTTCTACAGAGTTCCTGTTTCCCCACGTTTTCTATCACTTCCATATATGAACGAGGTAACACCTTAACTTGTAAGAATTTTCAACAAATTCAATAATAATAATAATAACTCCAAAATTGCCTATAAAACCGCTCTATCCACTGAATTTATCTTTACCAAAATGAAAGAAAAAACACCTCTCACTCATCAATCAAATGTTATATATTCTATCCCTTGTCAAAATCATGACAGCATATACATTGGTCAAACTTCCAGAAATTCGAACGACCGTATTACCTCACATAAAAGCGATAGCAGATAAGCTCCACATAGATGTGCCTTAGGCGAACATGTTAATCAAACAGCACATAATATGAACTATAATAATGTAAAAATTTCATCAAAAGAATCTAACCTTACAAAGAGACTTTTTCTTGAAATGTATTTCATATCACAATCCAGTCATTGCTCAAATAAAAAAACTGATGTAAATCACCTAAGTGAAATTTACTCTTTTTTACTACAAATTGAAAAAAAATTTCATAATTTCAAAAATTCATCTTTATTAGAATATGGAACATAAAGTAATCATAATCAAATTAGCATTTCTGTATAGGATGAAAGTTTGGCAATACTGAATTCAACAATGTAATTTTTTTCTGAACTGCCATGTCATTTATTTCTTCTTCTCCATTTTCATTCAAAATTAGTATTATAACCTATTTTGTGATCACATGTACCGGCCTGGTATGAAATCAGAATTTCAGAATTAAAAAGAAAGAATTTATTCATAAGATTCACAATAATTTTACCAAAATTGACGTTTATATGGTTTATTGTTTGATGTATAACTATAATCATCTTGAATCACTATCCAAACTAATTTCAATGTTTTCCCTTTTCTCAAATCTGAGTTCAACATTGAAATCAAATAATAACAAAAATTATTTTAAACATCACTGAGTCCAACCTCAATGACAATGTAAGTACATAATTTTCAACTGTACAATATCAATTAGTCTTATGTTCTATTATTGTAGTTTTTCCTGAGGATGACAGTATACATTGTCGAAATGATTGGAATATATTGTTAAAAGGGTACACTTTCTCAATTGCTGCTTATCCAAATATTAACCCGTTTAATTCCTAACTGGTCAGCAAAGACTATCTTCTTTTTATATATATAACAAATTCTTTTGTGTACATGTGGATCTCGTATACGATAAGATATAGAGTTTCGGTCAAATTATGGCAAAGTTGTGTATTTTAAAGACCTATTCAATGATGTGAAAAAATCGAATATAGCTCTTTTGGTTCTGGAGATATACAGGAAAAACCAGAAAAATCTCAAATTATATTTTTGCATATATCTTCTTTATTCGCAGACATATTGAAAATCTGTCCACATTTTGCTATTGACACTTGATGTGGACTCTCAGAATATATCCATGAATCTTTTATACAGGGTGTCATCTGACTTGGGCCACCCCCATCTTTGAATTTTCGAATACGGACCTGTATTTTTTGTTGTAGTTTTGGGATCGTAGACGTTCACTTCATACTGAGAAATTAAATTCAATTATATATTTCGGGGTTTTTCGGTAATATTCTGGTGAGAGAACATCAGATTTGCGAATGTGAAATGCATGCTGGAGTTGATTGTATTATTAGAGCCCTAAAAACATCAGACAGCTTTTCCCACCGACCTCATTTTTCGTGGTTGAAGTTAAGCAACCTGATCAAATATTACTCACCTCAGATATCCATGTTCGCCAAATGCTTTCGCAGGTATATGCTTAAAAAAGTGCTGAAATTAACGATTATATCAAGCAACAATTGGGAATTGAATATTTGAGAAATAAAAATTAAAAAATTTCAAACCAAGTTACTTCACGACGTTTCGATTATTAGTATCCACATTTTTTTCGGAATCTTTCAATTTTAACTGTTTTATCGAATACCACATTGAATCAAAATCATCTCATCGAATATTTTATTTTGCAGATAATGATGTTATCGGAGAACGATGTGGAGAACCAGACAAAGTGTCATCTGCGGGAGACAACGTAAACAAAATCGAAAAAAATCAGGAAACACCAGTAATTCCTCTACATCATTTACCAAGGAACTCAAAAATAACACAACATCCCATATTACCAAATGATACTCAAAGAGATATGAAGCAAATGATTAGATATCCAAAAAGGCTTTTAGTTGAAAAAAGTGAAACATTTGACGTTGATGGCATATGCTTGAAAACGAAAGAGAGTTACGTAGCTTACGTAGATGAAATTGGCGATATTCCTAAGAAAATTCCCACATTCCAGGAAAAAGTATATACACATCCTATAGAAAAACAAGATGAAGCGGTATCTGATCATAAAAAAATTAATTATCAAAATACTGGAAAACAAAACGATGCCCTAACAGATAGATCCGATAGAATTGCAAAACATGACAACAATGGTGTTGCCCAAAATTTATTGAAATACCAACTGCGTCAGGGTAGGAAAAAGGATACAGAAGCTGTACAAGATGTAGGTCATCCGGAAAACCAATCCAAGATAGTGAATCCAGCAGAAAGTCTGAGAGAATATTTGAAAAAATTGAATGAACTGAAAAATCAAACTTCCATCAGTAGATTAAGTATAGCGAATTACCCAATTCGAACATCCTCTATGGTGGAAAATCTTAGTGTGAAAAAAATCAACGTGAACGAAAATAAAAATATTAAATCTAAAGAAATCGAAGGAAAGGAAAAGGTTCAAGAAATAATCAGTAAAAATATTGAGAAGAATGATGACAAAAATAAAACTGATATTTCATTGAAATTGAAAGGAACAAATAAAATTGACGAAAACATAAAGCATGTCGACAAAAAGTTGGAATTCATAAAACCTGCGGAAGAGAAAATGAGAACAGTGAATAATTTAGACAATACAAATTCTACATCCTTTACATTAGAAGAGATTAACTCGGATAAAGCCGCTGAAAATCGGTCCAGTGAGGTGAAACCTTTATTTAAAAAATTATTAGATCATGGTAGAGAGCAAGTAAGTGCAAATGAGATAAAGAAATTCACGCTCATACCAGATGAAGAAACTTTGGGAAAAAAATCTGAGGCAAAAGCTATAATTCCAAGATTCAGATCAATGCCAGAGCGAACATCAAGCAGATCGCCAGTAACAAAAAATGCGCCAAAATATTCCTTGGAAAATTTTCAGCCTGATGATGCTTTGTCAGAAAAAGTGTCTGAAAGTGAAAATGAAAGGAAGGCATATATACAAAACAAAATCTATAAGAAAATATTAGAACAATATGAAGTTCGAAGTAAATCTGACATGCATATGGGCAACAAAAAATCATCTCAAAATGAACAGAAGAGCATTGAACAAACTACAGAAAACAGGTTTACTTCGAAAAATATTTTGAGCTCTTCTGATATTCACGAAGGAAACTCTCCAAGAACTGAGTTGCGAGTTCATTCGATAGAAGTTGAACGGCAAAACTACCCGGTAAAAGACCTCACAACAACTACAGAAACTCATTCGAAAAATGATAATTCAAAACAAACTCCCCAATTGAATCAAATTGATTACATAAAAAGCCACAGTGAGGAGTCTATGTATAAAGAGAAGGTGAAAAATCTTTTAGAGCCTTCTAATCAGTATCTAGAGAAAGTTAAAGAAGCTGGAAAAAATCAAATGAGAAATTTGGGAGAACTACGGGCTCAACTGACAAACCAGCTATCGGAAAATATTGCAAGGAGTTTAAAAATTAAAAAAATGATAGAAAATGCCACGAAAGTGGAAAACAATATTACGAATGAAAATGAATCAATCCAACTACCTGAAAAAGCTGTTCAACTAGGACTAGAAGAGGATTCAAGAAGAAATGAGACAACTGTAAAGCACCCGAACCAGTTAACCAGCGGGGCTGGTGAGTTTCAAATATTACCAAATGATTTCAGTACTATAGAGGCAGAAGTGACACCGAATGAAAAATATAAATATTTATTAGATACGAATGAAAATGTCGAAACCGAAGGAGACATTTCAAAAAGTGAATATACTGAAGAGAATACAGAGGCAGTTCCTTCTTCTTTGTCTAGCAAGTATTCTTTGGAGCAATCACTCAATGAGCATTCCAACAAAGATAACGAGAATTTTAAGTATTCTGAACAATTGGTAGAAGTTAACAACGGTATTGTTCCTGAAAACAATGTAGCTGTGAAGGAAACTTTCCTTTACATCTTGAAAGAGAAAGATCCTGAACAGGATGATATCGTAACAGATATAGTAGAGATGAAAAATAAACTTGACAGTAAAAATATATCGAAAGTATTAAACGAAGAACCAGAATATAATCAACTACTAGACAGCTTCAAAAATTTACTGGATGTCTCTGAAGACTTCGTATCTCGTCACGGTCGAATAAAAGATTCTCACAGTGCAAACCATCTGCAAAACAAAGGGACTTCTCACCAGGTCATTCAATCGCAAGAAAAGCCATTAAATTCTCATGAACCTTCACGCATCCAGTCCAGTGCTGCTCTAAACCGTCTAGACATTTCCAATCCACCCGAGGAGCATCAACCACCAATTCGGAAAGAAGTTTTTTTACAACCTCCAAAACATTCTGAGTCTGAAGTAGACGAATTTCAGAGAGATCAAGTCGTTGAAAATTCTTCAGAAGAGAATACAAAGTTTCGATATAATCAAGACGTTTTTCAAACTTCTATTCACCTGAATAATAGGCCTTCAATCAGGAAAGAAAATCCACCAATCAATAAACCGAAACCACGAAATGAAAAAAAAGACAAGCCAAAATCTAAGAAAGACCTTGTTTTTCCCCCACCAAAAACCGGCGACACTCCAAAAATGGTTGAAGGTAATTCCATGATTGAAGAGACTGAGAAAAAAACTGAAGAAAGTTCCAGTAGTGAAGAATTCAAAAAGAAATACAGAAGTTCGATATATGAGCAAATGGAAAAAGATGACCATGAAGATATTGTTTTCGGTTACCGATCCAAACCAAAACATGATTGGACTAAAGGTTTAAAAAATTGGATAACTATTTTAGCTTTCATAGAAGAATTGAAAATAACATATAAAGACGGATCTGATGAAAATTTAATCAAAATCAGTGAAGAATTTAAACATACTCATGAGAGTATGACTAGTAACAAGTTAGAATTCGCCAAGATTGTACCAATAGAAGATCTGGATGATCTCCCCCAAAAAAAATGTGAAATTATGGAAAAAACATATCCAAAGGAGCAAAAAACTGATTACAAAAAACTGTCTGAGAAACCAGTTCCAAAATCTAAAGAAGTGGATGAGAATACTATTGAAAATAATATTTGTACTGCAAGAAATGAAGAAATCAGAAATGATGAATCAACGATTTCAAAACAGTCAAGAAGTTCAGTTAGTTTAGATTTGCCTCAGTCAGCTGAAGAAGTCATGTTTACAGAACGTATTCACCAAAATGAGACAGATGATTCAAAAATGTGTTTAGAGAAAGGAACGATTGTAGACAGAAAAGTCCATCAGAAGAAACACGATCTTCAAGAGACAGTTTCAACAAAACTGAGAACAAGAACAGATGAATCAAAAGAATTGAAATGGCCACCAAAACGACTGAAGTTTAAATTTCCTCAAAACAGAAAACAAAGTGAAGGGTGGCCACTCGAACAAAAAATTGTTGTAGATAAGGTCAGTCAACCTAAATTGTCACAAAAAAAAGTATGGAGCGCACGTAATCCACTGAATACTAGGAAACGAATTGGGTTTACCAAAGAAAATGTTTCTTCAAACATGAAAAAACCCGTTGATGAATCTATTCCAGCGAAAACTCCTGTATCAAATTTGCTGGAAAAAAATTTGAACCATTTTAAAACTATAAACCAAAGGTCAACACAAGTACTTCCACCAAAAAATTGTTTAATGTCTATGACTAAAACTGACTCGCTGAAATCTAAAACCGATTCATGTCTTCTGAAAACATTTCTTCTGGATGACGATGAAAATTTTGAAGGAAATACAGAAAAAACTGAGTTCAAGAAAAATTTGAAAAAATATACACTTACATCTAAAATTCATACTGAGCAATATTCAAAAAATAAAAAAAGTGATCATAACAGGTTTTCTAGACAGCTTGCCGACATCTCTGAAGACTCAAAATTTCCTGAAATAATAAAACATCAAGCTGCGACTTCAGCAAATCATTCAGAATCAAAACCGCCTCAGTATTCCAAATGTCCAATGTCTTCTAAATTGGGGTTACCAACAAAGCAGTCCAGAAAAGAACAATGTTCAGTATCTCTCGAAAGTAATCTGAAGTCGTGGAAATTATTGAAATCAGAGAACTCAGGCACCTCTGACAGAAAGACTGAAAACAACTCTACAGAGGAAAACTATTCAATCAAATCTTCTCCACTATCAAAAATGTTTTCACTGGACGAAAATGACCCCGATGAATACGACAAGCCTCTAAAGGAACCAATGAAAACCTCAAAACTGTTGAAAATGTTTTCATTGGACGAAAACGATTCGGAGGAAATCAGAAAACCTTTGAAGAGAGCAAATACATTATTACTACCAACATTTGAAGAAACATCGTATCTAGGACAAAAAAAATTACGTCAACAGTGTAAGAACAGTTCCAAATCCATAGATAAAAACCAATGTAAGAAAAATACCGATGTTAAACTTGAGGCAGCAAAAACTAATATGAATGAGTCAGATTCAGATAAAGAAAAACATTTCACAACACTGCAACAAGATTTGAACCAATCGAAAAAACTCAGCGAAACTTCAGAATCGAACAGACTGAAAAAATCTACTAGTTTCACTCCTGCACGTCTTCAGGAAAATATCTTAGGAAGTAAACTCTCTGCGAAATCTTCTTTGTTGACATCATACGACTATTTTGAAAATACCAAGAAGTCATCATCGAATAAAAAGAAGAATTTCACAGGTGAAAACAAACAGTCAAAAAAACCCAAGTCTCTCGAAGTCTTGAACGTTATAGAAAATACTACTGATAGCTTTTCCTTGTGTTTTCGAAAAAACAAGGGAAAGTCAAAAACAGCAGAAATAGTGCCAAAATGTGTGGTTAGGTTAACTCTTCCGAAGACAACTAGTGGACATTTCAAAATGGAAGAGACAAATAGAAAATATAACGTTCATAAGAAAGGGTTTGTTGATAATGTATTCGATACAGAAAGGTCTAACAATCAAACGAAAATAAATAAATTCGAATGCGTCTCTTCATCTCAAGGAATGTTTCGAGGTCAGGGAAAAGAAAAAAATGGAGATCATGAGACATATTTAGGAGGAAATAATGGAGATAACAAAGGAAAAAAATCATCCAAATTACTTTTGAAAGTGGTTTTACCAAAAAATCCTTATGCTCCGGAAAAAAAGGTGGTCGCAGATGGCAACCAAAAGAAAAGTGATCCTAAGACACCTGAAATTGGACCATTGCCAGGTAAGCTGAAAA
Source organism: Leptinotarsa defecta (assembly GCA_015342085.1). Classification (NCBI taxonomy): domain Eukaryota; kingdom Metazoa; phylum Arthropoda; class Insecta; order Coleoptera; family Chrysomelidae; genus Leptinotarsa; species Leptinotarsa defecta. Next base: position 7,462 of record WOGO01002297.1, on the reverse strand, counting down.
ATAAAGCAATCATTAGAATTAAGAAGACTTTCGGTGTATCGGAAAAATTTCAACACAATAATACAGCATTAGAACCAAATATCGTAAAGGTGAGTAAATATATTAATAAATCATCACGAACATTGAATTCTCCGTCAAGTGCCAAAAACTTGAAGTCTGCTAAAAGTTACTCAAATAGATTGGATGAACCCAATCAAAGACATGTGTGCCAAGATATAATCAATTTAACAGCGGAAGAAGGACGAACAAAGGAGCTCAATGATAAAACATTGAAAGAAATATATGGAAGCGTCTATCTCGATATGATTATGGAAAAATATAGGGTAAATAACAAAAAATTTGAAGATCTTAGTGATCAAAATATGGCTTTGAATGAAATCAAAATATTTCAAAGAAAAAAATCTAAGGAACGAATTATCCAATTATTCGATAGAAATCTGAGAAAAAATAATAGAAATAGTCGCAAGAAAAAGGATAAAAGAAATATGGGGAAGAAATTGGACTCTGTTGAAAACGAAAGACCATCGTCGATTTATAATATCCAGAAGATAGAACTCACAACAAGTAAAACAAAAAGCGATAACGTGAAACAAGACACAAAAACATTAGAGACCGTTAACTTGAGAAAAACTCTTTCTTCTCAATTCGGTCGTTCGACTGAACACATCGAAAATAACAACGAAACGAAAAAACTACAAAGAAATCAGAGGAAATATAAACTTGAAATAGATAGTGGGTTGAAATTTGAAGATATTACTAACAGATCTCATCAGCATAAGATCAGCGTACCTAATTCTGAGAAAAAAACTGAAAAAGTATCCAAAAATATAAAATACGGCAGTCCAAGATATTGTTTGGAACACCTTGTAGATGAGAAAGAAAAGAAAATAGGTTCTCAGAAAATATTGAGTCACTTGAAGAAAGCAAAAAAAATACAAAAAAGCAAGCAGAAACCTTATGGTAACTTTGGAAATTACCATTCAGGAAATCAGTTCAAAAACAAGAAATATCACAAACAACCTAACACTCAGAAAGCAATTCTAAGGAAAGTACCTTCGAAGAATAGTAACAATCTAGAAGAAAATCTTCAGTTGCATGAGAGATCCTTCATGGAACTTGAACGGAAAAAACATTTGGTAAAGAAACCAGTTTCGATAACAAAATTATCTGAAAAAGGACAGAACTCTTTGGAAAAAATCTCAAATGAATACATATATAATAAAAAAAGTACAAATAAGCCAGCACTGAAGGAGATGAATTTGAAAGCAAAATCATTTGGAAAAGAAGGAGAAAAGAATTGGAGTAAATATTTACTGGAGCGCTCACTTTCGTCACTTGGAAAAGAAGGAGACAAATATTGGAATAAATATTTTCTGGAGCGCTCGTTATCATCGCAATGTTTGGATTATGTGAAGTCGAAGGAAATAAATAATCGAAATGATTCTGCATCCTCTACGGGAAAACATTCAATTGTCAGGCCTTCATCATCAAAATATTTACTAGAAAAACAGGTTTCAATACCAAGGATCAATTCAAATCTAGAAACTCTGCTAAATGACTCAAAGAAAAATAAATCTGATCCAGAAATAAAGAATCTGATAGGTAAGTGGGGTGAAACAATGGCTAAACTAGTCGAAAAAAATAATATCAGAAAAGCTCGAGAAAAAATTCAAGAAATGTTTCCAAAAATAAACGTAGTCATGGATTCTGTAGACTTTGGGGAAAGAATCATTGGAACTGATCTTTCCGGTATATTTTCCAACAAAGACTCAGGATCACATAATTACACTGAACAAAATGTTGTGGCAAAAATTGAACACATCCTTGACAAACGAGTAAAAAATAGAAAGTTTGACAGAAAAGGTAAATCAGGGTCTTTAAAGATTACGAATCACGATTTTGAGACTAGTAGAAACCTAGACAAATTCAGACATTTTAACAAATTTTTGGTTGCAGAAATGAAGAGTGAAATAGCTAGCAGAGACCAATTGATTAGTGATCAACAACAATCTACACAAAAAGAGGCAAAACCGCAGAAACAAAACTTATTACGCATTTCAGATAACAAGAAGACTGAAAACAATGAGGTGGTTTCAAGACAACTAACTCCAAAAGTGAGCAGCACACTAGTGATAGAGAAGGTTTTGCCAGTCTATCCGCCAATTGAATCAAAACCTGCAAAAAGTCCTGCGACAAAATTTTGTTATCAAATTCAAATTCCCCCGCAATCCATTATGCAGGTGCTCTTTTCTCAGCCCAGGTTTGATGTAACCACCCTGACGGATGAACTTCGCAGAGAAGTTGTTCCAGTACCCAAAAAGTCAAACGCAAAATATCGAAATCTCAAAATTACTTACATACGAGTGAAGACAGGCAAACCGGCAAAATACGATGAGAGCTTTTTACCAGCTTTGATGTCCAAAAAAAGCGAAAGAACCTCGGAGAACAACGATAAAAATAAAGAAACACATAAGGAGCAGATATTGAAGATGAGATATGAATTGTTAAAAAAATTACGAGAAGAATTTGAGTTTTTGAATAACGAACAAGTTAAACAAACAGAGAAAAATGATAATAAATCAGAATTTGGATTTAAGTTGACAGAAAGTAAAGATACTGAAGGGGAAAAGTTCCCAAAAAATAACACCGAATTGTTAATTAAGAAGTTGAGCGAGAAAGACGTGGCTGGAAAAAAAGACAAGCCCAAAAATTCCGATGACGATCCGAAGAGAAAATGAAAAACAGGTTTTCGAAATTCTGAAAGGATTCTTATAAAAGGTAATGGTTCACTATCATAATGATACCCTACCGTAAAATTCAATCCAAAATAATTTTTAAAAACTTCACCACTATCTGCAAGATATACTATGCCCACCAAAATCTTCTGGCAAGCAGAAACCCATTACTTCCTGAACGGCAAAAGCTGAAAATTGTCACGAATGAAATTATCTTCAACAATCAGACTGAAACGAGTTTTTATTATTGTTGCCATTTCAGAACTTCCTATTTCAAGAATTTCAAAAGTTATTACTATGTCCAGCTGTTATGACTGCTTCATAGCGTTTGCCTATCATACATCTCTCAAATCCAAGATCATCCTTGATCGTATGCCGATCATGCCCTATTATTTTACTGGATCCATCGATTTCAAAATTCATTACTTCAACAAGTACTTTATCTCCTAATAGATAGTCCGGTTCGCTGATACGTCTGCTGTTAGAGTATTCTACTGTCCTAATTTTTTTCTAACTTCTTTTCTCAATTTTGACACATGTATTGCTAGTGTTTCAGTGACATGATTCATATAACAGACACGTATTGCATTGAATTCAATACCGAAAAGATCTTGGCTTCATCTGCTTCATTTATTGGTTTTATTGAAATGTTTTTTCTACCCATTTGCTCTAGGCATAGTTATAGCCGTATGATAGTGCAAAACTTCTGTGCAAAACTTCTGTAGCTTAGAGGAGACAAAAGCTTTGCCATTGTTTAGATCGCTCGAGTTGGAGATTCAAACTGTTGATAATATTTTTGTCATCTGTTCAATCACCGCCTCAATCAATCAATACTATAAGGCTTTAGCCTTATAGTATTGACACTGGAGGCAAGATTTAACATATTTCATAATGCACCTTCTCATCCTGGTAAACCAAAATCTATCCATAACTCTCTGTAGTGTCTTTTTAATGAAGAAATAACCCATTTCATCCATCTTCTGTTATTCTAAAATCATATTCATTAGAAACATCTTCCTCTTTTCCAAAATTTTTCGTATTTTTCTAATTTACGGGTTTTAATTCTGAACTTTAGCTAACCAGTCTACCTCAGAAATGATCATAACTGATTCGACACGATATTTTTCAGTTCCACTGGGCATTTAGTTGCGACTCAATGCATCGACGTGCTGCATTTGTTGTCCCAGATTTTTGAAGCCTCAAAATCAACAGACATATTCTTGCAGTGTTAGTTTTCTTTTGGAGAGTTTCTTTAACATTTAACAATCCGTATGGATCCAACATTCAAGTTAGTGGCGAAATTTTTCAACATTAGCAATTATAACAAACAGCTCAAGTTCGAAAAATAAAATTCATTTTTTCGAGCTGAAGTCTGTATATAATAATAACGCCACTGGTTTTTTGCCAACGTCTGTGACTTCCATGAGAATTCCACACAATCCGTTTCCACTGACTTCAATATACTACATAGCTTCCAGGTTCGAATAAAAAATTATGAGCTACAGTCTCGATATAAGTATTTTTTTGATTAAAGAAGAAAGTAATACATATCATGAAATTATAGAACAACAAAAATTAATTGGCGCTCCGGGGCGATTTCATTGACTCTGGTGGCGCATTTGCTTTTTCAGCTGCAGGCAAACCCAGAAAAACCTGCAGCACCACATCATCTGAAGATCTTGATCTGCCAATGTCCTCTCCTTCATAAAACAAAATGTAGAGTGTCTCCAGAGGCTCCAATAAATTCAAGACATCGCCAGAATATGTTCATCTGTCCATGCCCAATTTTGATTTTCACGCAATAACTTTTTTAGTATGTTCGACTCATCAGCAAATTCATATATGAATTTTCTGAAGTAATGCATCAAACCTGATTACTGACGGAGTTGATGAACATTCTTAGGTTGTGAAAACTTTCACAATATTTTATTATTATTATTATATTATTATGTTATCTTCTTACGTGTCCATAAAAGTTACACTGCAATTTTTTCTTCGTTTGAAATTTACCTTTATTTGAAATTTTGTGGTCTTGGTGAAAATTATGCAAATTTCAATCAATATTTTCAACAGATTTGCTGGTTATGTGCAAGAAAAGAGATATATCTATCTCTTTGAGATCTATTTGGGATATACCACAAAGGGGCCATCTAATAATCACGTGAGGCTTGAAAGAGGGGGAGGTTAGCGGAAATAACGAAATATCACAAGGGGTGCGGGGGTGTAATAAGATATCACGTGTATTTATTTTTTCGTGAAACGCGCGATTTCTAAACCGAAAAGCGGCGTGTAATGTGACTTTCACTCGTCGTTACCATGCAACGGCGCTGAATACATGCACACACCTCTTACGTTTTTCATTAAAACAATATCTAAACTGAGTGATCTCTATGAAAGACCTATTTGCAGAGTATAAGAACGGAACAATTTCAAGATTCTTTATAGTTACTAAAAAATACACGTGATTTTGGGTGTGGGAGGGGGCAATTAGTCTTAAAAAAACCTCACCACGTATTATCAAGAGGGCGGGGGGTTGAAAATGCTTAGAAAAACATCACGTGATTAATGGACGGCCCCTAAGTAGTTTTTTCCATTTTGCCCATGAAAATTTTGCCCATCCAATTCAATCCTTGATGTAATTATAGTACTAACTTTCAGCTCTACCTTTCAATTTTTGAAGTACCTGAAATGTCATCGTATTTTCGTCCCAGCTATAACAGTGGTCATGCTCATCGATAATATGGACCATTCGGAAATATTTTTCTTGCTAGGGTCGAAATCTGGTACAACTTCTGCAAAGACATTACTGGTAGGTCTTTCACGAATGAAGTGTAGTACTCTCCTCGAATTAAACCAGTTGTTTCTCAGTTGTGTCACTTTTTGGATCTACCCGAATGTCTCCACTTTTTTGAACCTCTGGATGATTTTCTCGAAGTCTTTCTTCCATGAAATCTTTGGCGATCCTCTGAAGGAACTCGATCTTGAACTTGTAGTTGAGTCAGTAGAACCTGACCTTGTGCTTTGATTCCGTTTATTTTTTGACATGTTGGCATATTCGACAATTTTGTTGAATCATGCAATCTAACTTACACGCGGTTCTTTATCCCACTTCTGAGATATTGGAGAGTAGATATGTTAAATACAATTCCTAAATTCCAAGTATTTATTGGGATTCAAAACTCTACACAATGGTTCCATCTGTCTATGTTATGTGTTTATGAATTGAACTAACTCACAGGAAAGCACGTCCATGTCTAATGGGTGGCAGATATCTCGTGATATCTAACATAAGGTATGTCACATGCCGATTGAATGAGAGTAACTTGGTGAATGGGGATCAGGGGACAGAAAACGAAAATTCAGGCCAAGAGAATTCCAGCCTCGTTCTGTCCGAAAGAAAGCAGAGAGTTTTCTTAAAGAGGTTTCATCAATTTCACCATTGGTTGTAGGCATGAACCCAAAAGCCTTGACAGTAGTGACAGTTAAAAGATATTTACTTGAGAAGTCTGGAGTTGGAAAGGCCCACCAACTTACTGAAATGATTGTAGTGTTTCTTTTATTGCGACCTAATACCTAACATTAGCTTTTTACTCAATTTAGAAGAGATCAGATAACTCAACCACGTAGCACATAATCCTTGGAGGAATTATCACATTTTGTCAGTATGTCAATTGCCACCTGATCGAAGAGCTTTCATTCAATTATTGGACTATCTTATGTGTAACTGGAAGTTCTTAGTTTTCGTAGGATCTTAGGATTTTGTAAAGTTTCGACCGATGATGTCGATAAGATTGTTATAGTTCTGGGGTATTTGGGAGCTGATGCAAGCATTTTGCCCCAATATTACTAAGAATTGCCATTCGAATATTCATATTTGAATATCTGAAATTCTTTTTCACACTATTCTATTTTTTCCACAACGATTTCATTGATTTGAATTGAAGGGGTTATATTTTTAGATGGTATGGAACTGAGATGTATTTATATTGATTTTTGTCCTTTCTGAAAGTTGAGATTTCATTCATTCTTAACCCAAACTTCTTCCTTATTATGTCATCTACAATACCCCTCGAGAAACCGTTAGTTGCTGCTACTTCCTGTAGTAGTGAACCTTGGAAGATTCCCTCATCCTTGTTTTTTGTATCAAGATGGAGTAGTAGAAAGCCAAAAACTTTCTTTCCCAAAAAGATATCATTAAATTTTTCAATTTCACCATCAATTATTACATCTAGCTTTCTGAAATTTTTTATCCCAATCTCTGTTTTTCAGACAGCAATAATAAATAGCTCATTTCAGTTTATCAATGGTGACAACTTGATTGCAGTCATACCTGTAATTGAGATATTTAAATTATTATTCTGTTGAAAACAATAATATTTACATTTCAGGTGATGTCGATATTACAAAAGAAGCTCCAGAAGTTTTTCATGTACCTGCCGATGGACTACTGGAACGCTTACGAACTAATTATAGAAACACTTTATATTATCAATATGGTCAAAATAGCTACTACGATTTATATGTCTACCTGAGGAAATTCAGAACTTCTTCCCAAACTCAATCCGCCAGTTTGAATCTAAGATGAAATTGTTGTACTATCTTGTTGTGAAACGTCAAGGACTGTTTGAAATTTTTTGTATATTATTCATTAATATAAGCAGTGATCAAAACAATTTTAACTAATTTTTTTTGTACTTATGATGCACTGTTTGGAACCTTTGGTGTAG
>WOGO01002296.1:0-16105 GCA_015342085.1 Leptinotarsa defecta | reverse complement strand
TATATATATATATCGATGACATCTCAAGTTGGGTAAATCAAATAGACAATCTCTGCAGAAAACTTTCTTCAACTACATATGCCATGAGAATTCTCAAAAAAAAAAGTTGACAGTGATGTTCTGATGACTGTCTACTATGGTAATTTTTACTCTGCAATAAGGGCTCCAGTCATGAGCTGAACAGAGTATTCCTCTGCCAAAAAAGAGTTATCAGGATACTTTTTGGTATGAAGGTCAGAGACTCAATGAACAAATTATTAATAGTACCAGCGATATATCCGATACATAAAAAATCTATATGAAAGAAGTACTGTCTACAGTGCGATTAAATTATTTAATTCTCTCCCCCAGGATATGAGACATTGGGATGGCCATAAGTTTTTTGAAGCCTGTGAAATAATTTTTATGCAATATAGAGCCCTATACTATAGATGAATATTTTAACAGTTTATTTTAAATTTTATTTTATCAACTCCATACTTAATATGTGTATGTGACGTGTTTTATTCAAATTTTGTATCTTATTACTCTTTTGTAATTTTGTTCACTGACTTATTTCTCGGGCAATGTATTTCTTTTAACTTTTATACAAGATTCACGTATACTCTGTATAAATAAATGAATATCTATCATCTATCTGTTTAAAAATCTATCTATCTATCTATTATTTACATAAAAAGTAGATGCTTACAATTCAAAGAAAAAAGTTTTTTCATAAAAACATTTATATATAATAAGTACATCTGAGTTATGTCGAGGAGCACACTTAAAAACAAAGCAGTAAAATTTAAAATTGGGTATTATAAAACAGCGACAAATATCTATATGGTTAAAGAACTTATATCACAGTGCAGGAATTCTTCGGTGCTGAAGAAGGCGTTTTTTATTAAAAAATGTTTTATCCTTATTTTGAATATGTTATTAGGTAGAGATCTTATTTTTTTGTGGTGATTTATTGTAAAGATTTACAGCCCAAAAATTTGATCCATTTTGACATCTTTTTAAGCGGCAGTAGTTTGTACTCAAATCATTTATGTATATTAAATTTCCCATGAAATAGAGAGAAGGAAAGGTTAGTATTTTTAATGTAATGGATGAATTTCAACATTCATCTCTGTAGTCGATATTGTCTAATACTCTAATTGCTTTCCGTTGGCGTCGGAATATTCTATTACAATCTGTTGCGTGTCCCCAGGCGATAATACCATAAGAAATAATGGATTCATACCAGGAAAAATATGCCGTTCGAAGAGTTGCTTTTGAAACTTGTCTGGAGAGGTTTCTTAGTGAAAATAGATTTCTCATGAGTTTTTTTTGATAGTGTTGGAAGTTATATATAGCCAAGTTGAATAAAAAAAAGGACAGCTATGCTCTTTGTAACCTGCTTTAGCTATCATTCTTATGGCATTTTTCTGGCACCTAAAACGCTAATGGAATCACCTGAAAGATCCCTCAACCAGAACTGAGTGAAATAATCCATAGTAGACTCTTTTGAGCGTCATCAAGCTGAGCTGAGCGTCATCATTATTCAAACGTCTCAGAACAAACAAAACAGCTTTGATATGATCAGAGATCAGCTCAATCTATTATCAATAACAAATCCTAAAATTAGAAAATTATTTCAAAGAATGTTTGAAGGACTTAACAAGGACTCAAATAAAGAATCTCTTTTCACGCAAAATCATTTTTCTTGAGAAGTAATACTACAAGAAGAAAATATAAGATTTTCCATATTCCATGAATTCATAACTATCGCCAGATAAAGGGATATAAAGAGTTTTATCTGATGTATTGAAAGTTGAGATTCCAAATCCATCTACATAAAGCTCTAGTGGAAGTCTGTTGAGACGCCTACCTTATTATGTAGGAGAAGGGCGGCAAAAAAAAAAAAAAAAATATCCAGGTTAATTTGACAGCTACAACTGATCAAAATAAATGATTTTTTCAACGAAAAAATCAGTTATTTTGAACATTTTTGAGAATCGTGGAGTGATACCCTTTTTATGGCAGCGCAAAAAAGTTTTAGGAATAAAATCATCCCCGCTTCTACAAACTGGTTAAATTTATGCCTGCAAGTTCATCATATGTAATGTTTCGCACCATATTTCAATATTTTCCTGAGTGCGTGACAGGTATGTAACACTAGACAGATACGTTACACTACAGTGTTCAAACAGCAGAGTTGGATAAAAAATTCCTAGACTTTTTTTTTTTCAAAAATCGTATTTGAGCAAAACCAATTTCAATTTTTAATCGTGAGTACGCTTTGTCTGTTCAAAAAATAAATTGAATTTTAATTTTTCTCAAAAAATATTAATTCCATCATCAATTTCTATTCCCAGATATAATACACTTGTGTCAGCGTTTTTCTCTATCCTAGCAGTTCTGGTATGCCCTTGAGCTTTATCAGCGATTTGGTTTTTATCTCCTCAATCGTCGCAAAACGCCGTCCTTTCAGGGGCCTCCCCAAATTTCGGGAACAGAAAAAAGTCGCAGGTGTCCAAATCTGGTGAATACGGTGGCTGAGACATGATTACTGTGTTGTTTTTGGCCGAAAAATTACAAACAAGCAAGGACGACTGAGCAGGTGCATTATCGTGATGCAAAGGCCATGAATTGTTCCGAATCTGTAGAGTGGGGAGGGTGAGTGTAGACCCTCAGCACTTAGGCCACATGTGACCCATTGTACATCCTCCTAGGTCATCATCCTTTCCAGGAAGATGGACAGATCACTAGGAGACATCCCCTTTATATCGGCAGGTGAAGGCCAAGACTCACCGAACACACACTCTATTTGCCAACCTTGAGATGTCTCACGGCGCCCCCCGCAGAAAGTGCCCTTGTTGTTGAATGTGGAGTTGGGTAGGGTGTACTTATAGTTGCTGCCACTCCTGCGTCTATCGCTCTCTTTCTTCTTTTGACCTCGGCACCGCAAATGCGCTCACGCCTTGGCTTTTGTATTATTTCACGAGATGACCTGCCATGTCCAGCCTTATTCCAAGCGGTAGATTGGGACATTCTTGTGACCATATGCTCGAGACAAAAAAATCACTAATCGGATGTATGTAGCCTGCTAAATGTGAACATTCAATTTATTTTTTGAACAGTCCACGTCTTGCACTTTTTTCAACGAAAAAAAAAGTATTTTCACTTGCAATTAAATTGTGATTTGCTTTTAAAAAGTAGAATATAATTTTTAATTCTCAATGAATATCATATGTACTATGGTTGAGTGATAATCTTCAGTTGAACATATAAAATATCAATTAGCAATCTTATAATGTCATATTTTGCAACGAATATTCGTCCTCACAAGTTTGTTTTCGAAAAAAAATCCTATAAAGATCTTTTTATAGCTACCGCACTGAGTCATGGCCGGTGAGAGAAATCGTATCGTATCTTCAATAGTTTGACTAGTTAAAATATGTTTAGGCAATTTACTTTCCAAACTCCATCACTAACTGAATACGGTCCTGAATTTGGATATTTACAACTCTAATAATCAAACAGATTTCTACACATCTACTGCACATCTTGAGGGAGGGGCTTCTCACCAGTTTTGACTCAGTCCGGCAGCTGTAGTTAATCCTGCAATCTCGGAAATGTTAAGACTTTCATGGTTTGTGAAATTGGATATAGTTTACCTATTTTGAGGGACAATGAAAATATTTTCACAGGTCGTTTTGGATAACTTTTTGTGTTGGTTACGATCTGGTATGAACCTATTTTTATGAGACCTGTATATTTGAAAATATTTCAAAAAAAGGCATTGCTATCTAAACTTGTACAATTGCTCGTGATGCTACCAAGTATACAAGACATGTGTGGAACATAAACGTATGAAATATACACCTATCTTGATATTCAAAACTGTGAAAAGTCATCTGGTTCTGAAATTGATCCAATCAGTTTCGAAACGAACGCATGTGTGATGAGTGCTCACTTTTCCAAAATATCCCAGTTCCGCTGTCATTAAATGGAACTGTAATCAACCCTATTGCTTAGAGTCAATCAGGTGAGATCCTGTTTTATTATTTCGCATATCACATGTCACCATTAAAAAAATGAGTCTTTTTAATCGACAGATTGATCCCGCGCACAAGGCAAAGCGAAAGAGTACGGAGGAGGATACAAAGTATCCGACAGCAAAACGCCAGTCTCGATACAGTGGAACGCCAATCCCTGCAAACCACAGAGCTCTCTGTTACCGTCACCAGTAGCACTTCAACAAGAAGATCAAAGAAAAAACGAAAGAAGTCCAGAAGGAATAGGTCCACACGAAAAACCCAAGTCAGAATCGTGTATGAGATAGATGAAGTAACGGGGGAGACCGTAGCGGTAGAAAAACGGACCAGGAAATCGACTAGCAGGAGGAAAGCTAGAAACAACCGATCCAGAGAAGGCAGGCCGACGATAAAGCCTAAGACGGTTAAAAAGAGGCTGGCTCAACAATTGGGTATTTGCGCCCCTAGGTCGGTGCCTCAGAATTTGCCGGACGTGAAAGTACCGAACACGCCGAATACTATCGGAGGAATGAGATACCAAGCCGGTATACCAACTCTGCACTTATTCGGACAAAATAACGAATTGGATTATTTCTCTGGAGATGAGGAAGATTATTCCCCCGGATCTCAGTTATTAGCTCGTAGAGCACCTAATCAATCAGACGTATCAGCCATGCGCCGTACAATGAGGAGAAAAACTATGGTAACTCTGCCGGAAACGGTGTCGAGCTCTACCGATCTCTTGGACAGCATCCTGAACAGTCAAGAACAGTTTCACTCAAGAAACGCCTCCTTTTCTGTAGATTCTTCCGGTAGATTCAAGATAGAGAATACTTCAAAAAACTACGTCGATGTTACTAAGGAACGCGCCAACGCCAAGGAAGCACCGTACTACAACAACAACCGTAACTATAATAACAGTAATCGCTGGTACAACAACAGGAACCAGAATAATAGGTACAACAACAGGCAGTCGAATTACTATTCTAATAACCAGAATTCCAACTACTACTCAGAACCCTCCTCGTCCATGGGTTACTCGGGAAATCGGCCTAGAGGCGAGGAAAACAACTACCCGCAGGACTACACTCAGAGGACCCTATGCGCCTCCAGCGATATTGATAACCAGTATCAGGAACCCGAGGAGAGGGACGAAAACGCTGCCGGTACCAGCAAACCTAATAGCGAGTCCGAGTTGGACATTTACAGCGACATCGAAACCGTCAGCACCAGCAAAGCGGACGAAAGCTACATGAGACCTCCTTCTCCTCCTATAATTTCCAATACTTCCAACACTCCCAACACTTGCACGGATGATGATAATAACGATAGCGAGCCCGACATGGTGATCGACGACGAGAAAGTACAAGAACAGGAAACCGTCGTCGACAAGCGGGAAGAAACTGCCGTCACCTCCACGGTTGATTACAGCAACGACGTCGAGCCCCCTGCGGAGTTCTACGACCCCAACAGCTACTCGACGGAGATTCAGTCGGGGGCTGTGCAGTCATCCAACTTGGATTACATCAAAAACTACGGGTATGACGAAGATGAAGACGACACCGATGACGGGTGCCCGAACAGCAACATCTACTCCAAAGAGGCAATGGAATCGAACGCCGTGGAGGAAGACGTCGATTCAGATGACGGATGTCCGAACTTCAGCATCTACTCTAAAGAAAGTAAAAGCGTCGCCATGCGTACCGAAATATCTTTGCCAGTAGGGAGCGCAGAGCAGGATAACCAGGTCGGCGAGATCAGCTCGTCGCCGAACGTCGCTGAAGTTTCGGTGAAACAGAACGAGGATCAGCAACAGGGAAGCGCGGCCTACGAACCCGAATGCACTTACGATCCGGAGAATATTTACGAGCAGGATGATGAGGGCGAGGAAAAAAGCGATCAGGTAGATAAGCCGGAGGAAAGGGTCGAAGAAGAAACGTATGATCCAGCCAAGTGCTTCGACGAAGAGGAAAGTAACGATGGAAATAAGAGCTACGACCCGGAACAAACGTACGATCCCGAGAAAATCTACGAGGATAACAGTAATTCGGTGAAAGTGGGCGATGACGAGAACAGCAACGCGGGAAAAGAGTACGATCCAGAGAAATGCTACGATCCAGAAAAAGAAATATCCGACGATAATTCGCAAGCTACCGATGATGTTAATACCGCCGGGAATAGATACGATCCGTCCGTACCGTTCGATGGCGACATTAACGACGACCACCACGAATCTGACAACGATAGCGTGGTGAGAAAGTCGGCAGAACAATACCAGGAAGCTGTCGAAGCCTTCAACAAGGAGTACCGAAAGTCGGACGTTACGTCAGAAACAAATAACGACAATTTAGAGGAGGGAGAACTAGAAAAGTCCAACGCCGACGACGAAGTCCTTCAAACAACGCTTCATATTAGTAAACCGAAGATCAAAGGTGGTATTACCGGCGGTCTCTATAGCGATTCCGAAGACGAAAACGTTGTTCGGAAAGACGACTCGAAATTCGCCATGTCCGATATTAATGACATGACTGAGGATATCAGCGAGGAGGAGAGAAGTTACACGCCGTGTTTGGACGAAAAATCTCACCGCGCCGGCCTGGAAGGCTTGGACACTGAATTGATTTCCGATGAGGATCGAAACGATTTCGACGAGTCGCATGAATTGAAAACCGTTTCTGATGGCGATGCCTTAGAAATAAACGCCAAAGAATCCGAGCTCGATTTCACGAGACCCGAAGACTATGAGGAAGGGGAAATCGTAGATAAAAACAAGGAAAAGACCTTAGAGGAGGAACCGGAACCCGAAATCGAGGCTGAGGCCGAAACAGAAGCGCCCAAGAAGAAGGAGGAGGGGATTAAGGAGGCGAAGAAACCCAAAAAGAAGGACAAAGAAAAGCCAGCGACCGATAAAGATAAAGACAAGGACAAGAGTGGGAATAAAGAAAACATAGGCGTCAATAAAGAACAGGCCTTCAAGAAGTTGAGCAAGAATAATAAGGAACGCAATTACAGGAAAGACGACAAGGATAAAGAGAAGCGACAAACAAGTCCTAGAAGGTCCAGAAGCAGAGAGCCGAACAAAAAGGAGAAGCGGCGGGATAAGCGCAAGGAGATAGAAAGGTACAACGTGAGGGCGCTCATAGCAGAAAAGCCGCGACCTTTAATAGCGAAGGATCAGTTCGGTAGAGATATTCGAGACACTCCTCCGAGATCAAGAAGTCGGTCCTATACACCGCCCATCCAGAGATCGTTGTCTAGAGATAGGTCCGTTTCGAGAACACGACGATCGGTGTCGAGAAGGCGCAAATCTGTGTCAAAGGAGCGAGAAAAGTCACGCAAAAGGAGACCCAGGTCTCGAACTCAGAGGCACGCATCCAAATCGAGGTCTCGGTCACCTTTAAAAAAAAGAAGTGGATCGAAAAGCAAGAAAAGGAAACGCTCTTCGAGCCGATACAGAAAGAGAAAGACTGGTGACAGGAGCAGAGCCAAAAAGAGACAGAGGACTGGAAGCAGGCATAGGTCTAGAACGCCCAGCGCGATCAGACGGCAACGAGATTGGGAGACGCTGGACTGGACACCAATGTCTCAGGGTATGGAACAGCCTCACAATATGTCGCCCTCTTGGACACCTCCTAGAGCGATGGATAATTCTCAAGTATTAAGGAACGAGCATTTGACGGTGACTTTGAACAACACGGGGAAAAAGAAAAAGGACAAGAGGCGCAAGAGCGATAAAAGAAGTAAGAACACTTTGGAAAGCAGACAGAAAAAGAGAAGGCACGATAGGGACAGAACGCCACCTCCTTCAAAAGAAGTGTTCGCTTCCGGTGATAATATTTTGGTGAGCGTGAGTTTCAATAACGAAAACGAAACGCGAGACATTACTACGAGGGATAAAAGGAGAAGCGATGAGGCTTCCAAGAAGAAAAGGGAGAAGAAAAAGAACAGGAGGGATCTCTCTGGCGTGAAACCCGTAGCGATCATAGATTTGGAAAGATCGCCGTTCAGGGAAATTACCCCTTCGCCTAAACAAGTTATAGTTCTTAGCGACAGCGATAACGAAGAGAACGAGACTATAACCGTTCAGCAGGGCATCTGCGATTCTTCACAGCAAGTCGCCAGCCCTGAGAGATCCGTCAATTACTCAATGGGCCCCAAAACGCCCCCTGAACCACAGGTTAAATTTACCTTGAGCGCAAAGGCTCCACAGGTACGTGCAATAATCAATCCTCTTCACGATCCTGATGAGATAGGAGCGAACGACCAGGTCGACGAAGAATTAGGTTCTAGAATGAGTCCCGGAGGGCACATAGGGCCTAATACGCCCCCCGAACCTCCCACGTCACCGCCGAGTTCTCCGGACGCTTACGACCCATTCGAGCCCACGAAATCCAGGTCCCCCACTCCGGATCCTATGGACACTACAGTTTCCGACGGAGTTCCGCAAGAGCCTCGAGATAATATCGACAGTCGGACGGCTATCGAGTTGCTTGAGAAATCAATCAACCCCATGCCCGAAGTTACGTCAAAATCTCTAACTCCGCCCTTAGCAGACATTCAGCCCGCCGATTCTCAGAGCAGCATTCAGGCTACACCCGATTCCAATGTGGACAAGTCTCCGGAAAGGGCTACCGTTCAAACTACTTTGCAAACTTCTGTCACTGCCGCCAAGCCTGTCGCGCAGACGACGCCTTTCTCCTCGGTCCCCACTCCGATAATCACCTCCACTCCAATTTCTTCAAACTTGGCGCCTACTAGGATAAATATCTTAAACAGCACGATAATACCTTCGACCGTGGCGTCGTCTATCCCTCAGAGGATAGTGCTGCCCAACCAGGTAAAGCCTAACCCCGTGAAAATATCACCCACAAAGGCAGCCATCAAATCCACCCCGATAAAACCGATGCTCAGCAAAACAAAATTCACGACGAGAAAGAAGATTCAGAATATCTCCGACGAAGTGATTTTAGATATCGATTCTCCGTACTCGCCTGGATCTAGCGATTACGAGGATCTGTTTGAACCCCCTAGCGAAATCGTCACGAAACCAGTTATCAAAAACAAAAGCAAGACGCCGCAAAAACATCAGTCGACGTTCGACAGTTTGTTAGGGTCGCCTGTCTATAAAGTCAAGAGCAAGACTAGGCACGGCAAAAAGGGGACAACGCCGAGCAAAACTAAAACGGTGGGCGTTAAATTAGACGAAGATAACCTGAAAATTCTGGACGAATTACCCAATTCAGCCGTGGAGATGCAGGTGAAGGAAAAGGTGAGTTTTTCTTTTTTCGAGTTTTTTTTGTGAGACTGAAGTGGAGGTAGCGCTGATAGGATCGATGTAGGTATTCTCGGGGAATTATTTCAGAAAAAATTATCAGCAGGAGGATGTCTATACATTATAATAAAAATAAGAAAAGAAACGGAAAGTATTAAAATTGAGGTGGTCGTGGAATCATCTTTGACAAACTACTGATCCATGGGATCCATAATCTGCCTCTCTCAATATTCAATCGAGCCTTATTCATAAAACTGTTTTCCATTCCAAATAATGTGCCTGATGTTCACTGTTGTCAACTGAACAATATTGTCTTGCTGTTGAATACATACATAAAATCTCTGAATTAACTGGGACCAATTATTCATGAACTCATTTGATGTGGATATTCTTTTTAAATATCAGTTTTTAAATATTTGACAGGCTCATAAAGTTATAAAATAGTTATGGATTTTGACAACACGTCTGAATGAAACAACTTGGTTGACGGAAATATGGAGTAGAGTTGAAACACTGTCAGATTTCGTAATCTAATTCGGGCACATAACTAATTAATTCACTTCTGATACAAGAAGACATGTGATCCCAGGAGGTGCTACTTATATCTTCAGTGTCGCCATGGAAAAACTAGTTACGTACTAGCATTGAAAAAAGAAGAATTCAGTCATACATGATGTAAGTTAGAGTGTGTAGATTATTGATTTGATTTATGTTTTTCTAGTTCCTCAAAAAGTTGAATAGACAGGAACGAGTGGTGGAGGAAGTTAAATTGGTTTTGAAACCTCATTATAATAAGAAGAGGATATCCAAAGAGGAATACAAAGATATATTACGAAGAAGTGTACCTAAGGTAAATTTTCTAGTTTTGTTTTGTGTGCTTTTTACTTATAATGTTTATAATGCTACTGGACAGATTTGGCTATCAAAGATCGAGCAAAGTTCTCAGATTGTGATGGTCTATTTCCTTGAGCAGCTGAGTTATACATCATTTTCAAGTAGTACTGTTTCATAGGAATACATAATTCTGTCGGTTAAAAAGTGAAAAATGTAGTATTTATTTCTCGTATTAATAATTCATAGATTTTTTTATTGAACACCCAAAATCATTTATACTTTTTAATGATCACATGCCTGTATAGCGTACCTAATTAAATTAGGCTTACCTCAGATTTTTTTAATTTTTACTGGAAAAGAAAATGACGTCATGTTTTGATCCGATCCAATAAGGTTTTATATGGTACTTGATGATGCCCTTGTGTCCTAATCAGTTTTTTATTAGTAAATTATATTTGGTCTGTGAATTGAAATCGCTACTTCAGTTTTCTCTCCAGTAAAACCAATGAGCAAATGTTATTTTCTTGTTAACCTACAGATTTATATTCTTAATGTATATGACGCTCTCATACACCAAACTCCTTTGTATACCGTCGATATTAAAGTGAAAATGTGTTCTTAAATGACTTCGATATACACATTCAAGGGTGAGAGAAAAAATTGAGCTGGGATATCACTGAAACCATCTTTAGGAGAAAAACTGTGTCTGTTGGTGAAAACTACGAACTTGTAATTAGTGGAACAGTATTTTCATTTTATTTCAAGAAATACCGACCCTCGACAAAATAATGGGAGCTTTCAAAGAAGACTCAGAGTATGTGTCCAATCATCGGTAGAAACAATTGGGGAAAACTTCAAAGGAATCGAATTCTACATGAAAAAAACAAAACAAAAAATCGCTCCGAATCGAAAATGATAAAATTATTTGCTGAAGGAGATATTATTAACGGCAGATCACTAGTTTTGACGTCAGAATAAAATTTGCCGGCTGCTGTGGCGGTTGGGACTGGTTGGAGAAAGTTATGCCGCTGGTGCCGCTGACCACCATACAGTAACCATGATCCTTTTTTTGAAGAGGTTTTTGCTATTGGGAAGTGTCTGGGTAGCTCATCGGGGCCAACCACTGTCCAACGTCTTCTGATGTCGTAGGGGATGCACTTTTCATCACACGTGACGATCCGATACAAACAAGGATCGTGTTGGTTACACAAAAGCGAAAAAAACAGACCTCGAAACGTGACAGTTCATGTGGATCGTTCAAATCGTAGGGCACCCACCTTTCGAGCTTCTTGACCTTTCTAATGCGTTTTAAACTATCAAAAACCGGCTGAGCTGAGCCTCAATTCTTCAATCACCCCATTTGTGACGCGTCAGTCTCTAACAGGGTCCCCAAATCATCATCCAGGATTACTGTAGGTCGACCACTTTGGGGCTCATCTTCGAGGCTGAAATCTCCTGAACGAAATTTTGCAAACCAACTTTGAACACTGAGTTTATTACCACTATCATTATGAGCAGTTGTTGGTTCACAGATGGATCAAAAACACCTTCCAGTTCTGGTGCAGGTGTTTTCAGTCGCAGGCCCAGGACAGAAATATCAACCAGCCTAGGAACCTATGAGACTGTATTTCATATGTTCAAATAGTACATTTACAAAAAATCTGAATTTTCACTCATTATCTTCCCCCTCAAATTAATAGTTGAATGTGGTCAAGCTTGACGTCACATCAGTCGACTCGGCGACAAGGGAGGGCTGGCGTGTGCTAAAGCCGTAGAGAGCAACTTGTGTGTTGTTTACTGCAGTGTATCAACTGCGTGAATATGTAACACGTGGTATTTTCGAACCAGTCAGCAAATGAAACAAAATCTGACGATGGCAGCGATTCATAATCTCCAACTACAGGCCCGGTTGCCACCGCTCGAAGCTCGTTGCCTGGTGTGACGTCAGGATGTACCGCGGGCAATCTCACATTTTGAGTTGCTCTTGCTCAGTTGTTAAAATTGACATAAAAACCGGAAAATTTTGTGGGATACTTGGGAGATACTTCATCGTTCCAGAACCTGTCATTGGCATCGCTTTAGGCTTTGCCAAACAAACATTGAATACCTGGATGGCAAGAAGATTTATGGACTTCTGGCAGAATCTTCCAGGCCTTCTTACAGATCACTGTCATTTGAATAATCATATACAGAGACTAGGACTGTCGAAAGACAGTGTGTATCGCTGGGGACCGAGTCAGGTTTTTAGAGTTCGGCAGAGCCGACCGACAGAGCTTACCATCTGACCTGAAAGACCACTCACCATACAAACTAATCGGCTTCCTTAAGAAGCTGAGTTTATTTAGTCGAGTGTGGATAAGTGTGAGTAACGATAAACCCTTGCGCGTTGCGGTGGAGGGTCGAATAGATCCACTCACTTTGGACCTAACTTGAGCTGAAAAGGGCTACAAAATCACGTGACAATTGAACGGATAAAACTTTCAAAACAACCCATTATTTTTTCTTTGGCACCTGTCGCTAATGTAAAAATATATTGGAACTAATTATTTAGGCTATTCTTTCAATGATGCTGCCTTGTAAGATTCTAATCATTTATTGTTATTTCATGATATAAAATGGTGGATGATAAACGTATAGTTACTTAGGTAAATATTCGATTTTGAACAAAATTTTAGTGTACTTACGTATTTTGATGCGTAGATTACGACTCCGAAAGAAAAAAGCGGCGCTCTTCCTCATTTACAAAGTTACAGACCTTCAAAGTTCAGAAAAGGGCAAATTTTCAGCCTTCTTTTTCACAATTTAAGAACACAAGCATTTATTCACTAGGTCACCTTTACGCCTTATCCCTCCTTCCTTGACACTTTTCACTTCAACATTTTCTCGATAGAAATGCTGAAAAATGTACGGAGCTGCTTTTTGGTTATATCTCTGTATTTTACATTTTTAAGGTTAATGGCATAGTTGGTACGACCGATGCTGTCAATATTCCTAAAGTAATTCAAATGTTTTTTGTCTCCATTCTTGAGATCGTGAATTGGTTTTTGGTGGTGTATAAAGATATTAACTTCGTTCAAATTCATTTTGCGTTTTTCTAATCACTCACGTCAAACTAAAAATCCAAATCTACGAATTTGAAATAGTAGGCGGCGGCAAATACCAACCGCTTTTTCCTGATATGTCACTAGTAACTAACCTAGAAATAGAAGAATGCACCAGAAGAAGCATTCGTTTTTAAATTAAGTTATTCATTAGAAAAATGTTGATTGTTGAATTGCAAAGTGTCAATTGAGGAAGAATAATGCAGAAAAGTTACCCTTTTCTGAACTTTAAAGGGCCGTAATTTTGTGAATAAGGGAGAGCGCCGCTTTTTTCAAAATCGCCGGGTGCCTTCAAAACGAATATTTACCGTTACTTGTTCAGATTCTCAAAAAAAATTGTTGTTTTGGGTAAAAAATGTATCTATGTATAAAAACAGTCGCGAGAAAAAATGAATCGTCTTGTTAGTCGAAGTTTTTCAACCGATTGTTGCTTATTTTTCAGATCTGTCACAATAAATCTGGGGAAATCAACCCTACCAAGATCAAGAACCTCATTGAAGCTTACATTAGGAAGTTGAGACATAGTAAAAAAGTAACCTCCTCTAGTTCTGTGAACCCTCTTAAGGTATGAAAGGCTTATTTATAATGATTATGTACATATTTAATTTATGAAGTTGATAATATTATTTGAAATAAATAAATAAGTTCTAGAGAATTATTTATATCTCACTTTTGTGATTGAAAATGAATGTTTTAATGTATGATTTTTTAGTAAATATATGGTGTATATTTGAAAGTCTCTTTATACTTTAAATTACAAATAAAACACTTATGTAGTATATATCCTGTTTTATTGAATCTTCTAAACAACAAATAGGTTTTCAAACGGCAGTTGCTAGACCTACTCTTTCATTTCCAAAATCGAATTCTGTGTAATATTTTTTCAAGAAAACGTCTCCCAAAATCCACGAAGGTCCATTCGGAGGTACGTTGTCCATTGCGATGAAACCAGAGCTACATTGTACTATGTATTTTGAAGTGCTCTAAAACAAGAGTGAAATAAAAAAACAGAAGCCATACGTGGACTGGTCAATAAGGTAAATGTTCAGATTTCGCGGGTGCTATCGAAAAAAAAAACGAAGGAGTTGGAGCTAACCTATCACATTTTTTCCTCGCTCTTGTACATATCGAACTCGGGCAGATGTGACAGAGACCACAAATCCCAAGCGCCCAGGTGTGTATTAAACGAACACACTATAATTCACTCATGTTCATAGTTCTTGAAAACGAAATCAATTTTTAGTCTCGAGGATTTCAATAATTTTGTAGTTATCTCTATTGAATCGATTGAATGAATCATCTGCTAACAAGGACTTCATCTATTTTTACGATGAAATTAAGATTATTCGGAACTCTTGAAAACATTGATTATTGCCGGTTAGAACGTTAAGTTTTTCATCAGTGAAGTTAAGTGAGCAATCTCTAATCAACTCGCAATTCAACTTTATTTTTGTGAAAGAGTTGAAATACACGTATCCGTTATCCTTTAGATTAACCTAGAAACTAGCGCCACCTGGTGATAAATGGTCCTCTCGATACTAACCTGCAACATATATTCCGATGGACTGAATGTGAAGTTTTTTCCTCCCAAGACGAAACTGATATCAGGTAAAGATGGAATCTTGTCACAATCCAGCAGGTATTCATCAATGAATAAACCTGCCCCAATCACCTGAAAATGGAAACGGGTTAGAAAAAAAGCAGACTAGGTCGATATCTGTTTATTATAGTTCATAACTGTGCATTTATAAAATTTTATTATGGACTTGGAAAAATGTTTACTATCGAATTGTTTCAATCAAAATTCGCTAATCGCTTTGAAAGTCATGATGTAGTGAAATCAAAGTCATAGAACAGAGGAAAGAACTCATGTTTGGTCGTAGTGTCATAGTGAATATTACAATAAATTACATTGGTATAAGTTTCAATAACTCTCATGATTACTCGTTCAATTTTTTGCTATTATATACTTCAGGTCAGAGATAAGATCGTCGTTTTCTTCACATAAGCTTCTACCAGAATGAATTGGTGATAGGTAAGAATTAGGGGATTCCCCGAACATAAATATCATAAAATGACAAGTTTTACAGAACGCTGCGACGTATCAAAGTTGTAGCGCGGAAAGAGAGAAATTCGGATGTTGTTAAGTTTGAGCCAAACTTGTTTCAACTTTGTAACTTCGCGAGTCGAGGCCCCTCGTGAGCCACGTCTGAACGGTTGCATTGCTCGCCACTTCCCAAAGTCTTACCTCCTGGAGTTTCTCAATCTCCGCTCTTGGTCCGGCAATAAATCTGGAAGCGGTATCGAACACGGCTTGACAACCGCCATTACATAACTTTTCAGAAGCAATGTTCACCCCGTCCATTTTGATTTGCCAGTACTCTTTACCGGTCACAGGGAAGTAGGTGAAGTCTCCTTCGTAGTATTGAGGATCTGAACCCCCAAGTATAAGTTCTCCGCCGATTTTATCAAAACGATTCCTGAAAAAACAAAAACATTTATACAGGGTGCAACCAAATAAGTGTAAAACATTCAAGGGGGTGATTCCTCACCGAAAAAAAGATAGGACCTTTCATATAAAGAAGTTTCACTGGAGCATCCCTTGTTAAGATACAGCCCCTTAAAGGAGGTACATAAAATTTGTATAACAATTGTTTTCACAAGCACTA
The DNA here is from genome assembly GCA_015342085.1 of Leptinotarsa defecta. Taxonomy (NCBI): domain Eukaryota; kingdom Metazoa; phylum Arthropoda; class Insecta; order Coleoptera; family Chrysomelidae; genus Leptinotarsa; species Leptinotarsa defecta. Next base: position 225 of record WOGO01002296.1, on the reverse strand, counting down.
AAAAAGTTACAATATTGAAATTAACCTGACGTTTTGTACTACTAAAAAGACACTTAGCAAGAAATGTATTTGGTTTTCCCCATGTAAGGGGTGCGTTGCGAACTGGTTTATTTTGGACAAAAACCCAAGAGACATTCTTTGTTTAGAATTAAACAAGCTATCGGAAGTAAATTTGTAAATGGTAAACAAATAATAAGACAAAAAGTTACATTGGAAATAAATTTT
>WOGO01002295.1:0-10999 GCA_015342085.1 Leptinotarsa defecta | reverse complement strand
GTCCCCAATACGAAAGTGGGTAATTTTCCAACTTCATTCACTGCCCTTGATTGGATAGTAATGAGTATTATTTATTATTGATCAGTGCTATAAAAATAATACGGCAGAAACGAGAGCTTCAGTTTTTGTTAATACGTCAACCACGCCACTGAAGATGACTGCCGCAGTTGCAGTCGAAAGGTTTGGAGTTTATAACCAAAGAATACCAACCAAAACATATGTAAGAAATCTGGAAAAACTACAGTTTTGTAATGTATACGTCAGATTTCACGGATCTCCATGATAAATCTAAGAACGGTGCACTGGTTCACGTTTATAATGCCTCTTAATGTTTTTAAGGGATACGTGACATATAAAGTATACAATACACAAATGCAGTTCATCGGATAGAGAAAAAGAGGCGATTGCAGTGAAATTACCCCAGAATTATATCATAATGTAGGACATTGGTAAAAAAACTTCAGTATTGTCAGAAAGTGAATGGTGAACATTTTGAATATTCATTGGGATGAACAGAAGTGGGTTTTCAATATTTTTTTAAATCATGATTTTCAACGTCAGCTTGTAGATTATTCAAATGAATATAAAAGTGTTGATCTGATTTCCAAAAACTGCGAATGAGTCCGGTTCTGACTGAGTAAACAACAGGTGTACTCATCAGAATCGTTTAAAATTATTAGTTTATTAGTGAAATAAACCATTCGAAAATTTTACGGATTTCACACGTCTTCACAAAATTGGAAACCACTTGGAGACCCGTGAGTCCATTGTTTTTTATTAATTGAATTCACATACGAATTGCTGTCAATCCAAGGACGAATAATGTTTGTTATCATCGTCCCAGGAAGCAGCGTGCAGGTCCGTACTAGACCTCGATGAAACCTGCTTTCAATTATACGATGGAAATTTATTGACGGGTACTTCTGACCACAGGAGTCCCAATAACCCTACAAGATTGTTTTTCACTGTTTTAAACCAACCAAATATGCCTAGATAACTTGAAGTTAGGAGACTACCTTCTTGCTTAGGTGGAAAAGTGAACCCGAAGGACATCCTTTTTTCCTCAAGAATCTCAAACAACAGAGTATGCATATATCTGTCCAGCGAAGAAAAATTTGAAGAATTCATGGAAAACGCTAACGGAAAAATTATTTTCAACCAAGAAATCCATACAGGTCGAAGACTTATCACCCCCAATGAGAAGTTAATAATTTGAAATGGGTGTCCTTCTATTCCCCATAGTGTCTTGGAGCAGGCATGACGCAAGCTAAATCTGAACCTGATGTCACCAATTTCCTTTTTGAGAATAGGAGTTTTCTATTCCCGAATACAAACACAGTCTTAGCTTTCGAAGACAAACGAACGTTACTCCTATAGACTATACCAAAATCCCCCACTCAATAATTATAAACTTTGACGATACACCCTACCATATATACCTCTCCTTGGATCATCAGCTATGCTTCAGCTGCAAACAAGGAGGATATTTAGCAGCCATCTGCCCAAACAAAACCGAAGACCGTCAACACCTAAGACGCTACGACAAAAAAACCCGGCCGTCGTTCTACAGAAAGACACAGTCAACACCAATAGCAATCCCCAAGAAACTGTTAATGAAAATGCTTCATCAAATAATCCAACTAAGAGAATTAGATCTGAGATAACAACTCCACCGGCCCTTGAAGTCAATGAAAACCCAACATTTTTGAAACCTAATACAGATCAGAGGTTCCACCAGTGGAAGACCTTTTACACCCAGCCAAACCAATGTTTGAGGACAACACAATAAAACACGTGTTAACATAAGACGAGATCATCGACTTCTTTGAAAACTTCCACGGCGCGCGTGATCCATTAAGTGTGGCAAAATCCTATACTTCTGATATTCAGAGACTTCTTTCTCTACTAGGCAAGATTTATTTATTCCTTACGGAAAGGAGGGTAAAATCAAGGTGTACCAAAATACAGAACAAAATCAAGAAACAATTAGAACTGGAATCGATTAGCGACATAGAAGATGATACGTCCCAGAAGACATATTAGTCCGGTCTTACTACTTTCCTTTCAAAAAAAAAATCACGTCGATACTTCAATGGAACATCAATGGATATCATACCCAATACGAAATGTTGAAAATTATTTTGTCAAAATATACTCCATTCATATTAGGCTCACAACTGTTTCCACAACTTATAGCCAGTGATGATGTAGTTATCTACATAGAAAAGTCAGTAGAGGCAGAACTCATTTCTATTACGACAAATCTAGAAGCAGTAACGGTGTCGCAAAATCAATAAATATCTGCAACATTTACATTCCTCTCGGCCATAAACCTAGTATTGAAGAACACACCGAACTTTTTGATCCGGTACCGGCACTTCGAATAGTGACAGGAGATTTCAACTTACATAACCATATTTGGGGAACCAAGAAAAACCACCTAAATGGGTCGTAAAATTGAAAATCTTATGAATATAGCCAATCTCAATCTCCTCAATGACGGTAGAAACACTCGCTTCAATACAGCTAAGGGGGAATCATCTGCAATTAATTTATCATTTTGCGACCCGGAATTATCTATGGTCCTGAAATGGGAAGTATTTTCAGATTTTAATGGTAGTGATCATCATCCTATATTACTAAAGAGAGAACAGAATTCTCTTCTACTCCACCCTCGATATGGAATCTGAAAAATGCGAACCGGAACCTTCAATGAATCCATCATAGATTATAAAGTATCAACTATGAAAGAGAATGGAATATTACATTTTAACATAGACCAGCTTGTTGAGCAATTCTCACAAATGAAAATTGAAACAGCAGAAATAAGTATTGGAAAAACCAGTACCATATTCAAATATCCTCCACTTCCTCGGTGGAACATAAAATGTCGAAAACCATAAAGGAATATAAAAAAATCACTCAATATATTCAAGAAACACAAAACAGCTGAAAATCAAATAGAATTCGAACGCTTGAGAGCAACAGCTAGGTACACGATGAAAAAGAGTAAACGCGATTCGTGAAGACATTTGAGAACGGATTTAACAGGTCAACTCCATCAAGTACCGTCTGGTAAACACAAAAAAAATTCTGGAATTCAATCCCACAATTTTATTAACCACATAGCAATGGAAGGAAATATTTCTACATCTCCAGAAGATATAGTAGAAACCCTAGCGACCTTCCTACAACAGCACTCCAGCAACGATAGGTTTCCTGACGTTATTATAAAACAGACGAGGTAAAGAGAGAAATCGTTTACAATTTCTTCAGCCACAGCATCAAATACAGTGGACAATCAAATAACTTTGAGAGAACTTTGCGAATGCCTCAAATGCATGAAATATTCTTATCCTGGCCCTGATGATATTCCATCAGTTTTACTGAAAATGTTACCAGAAAATGCTAAGGAATTGCTACTCAAAATATACAATATTATCTGGAACAAACAAGTATTTCCTCAGAAATGGACCGAATCAATCATTATACCAATACATGAAGAAAACAAATCAAAATCATCCCCAGAATCATACAGACCAATCTCGTTAACATGTGCAATGTGCAAGTTGTTAGAAAAAATCGCAATAACACATTTACATGGTTCTTAGAAGGAAATAAACTTCTAATTCCCGAACAGAGTGGTTTCCGGAAAAAGAGATCCACACTAGACAACTTGGTGGACCTTGAATCGAAAACATACGAAACTTTTATCAACGACCAAGAATGCATTGCGATCGTCTTCGATATCGCCAGAGCATGATTCGGTACTACAACAAACAATATTGAAAACACTGCAAAAATGGTCATTTGGTGCAAACTCTCTAGCATTTATGAACAATTTTTTGAAACTTCGCAAGTTTCCAGTACGAGCTAACGGAATCCTGTCACATGAAAATTCAGGAAAACGGAGTACCTCCAGGTTCTCTTTTGAGCACAACACCATCAACAGCATAATAGAAGAGTGCACCACACCGCTCAAGGCAAGGCTATACGCAGACGATCTCGTAGTCTTCGACAGAGGAAAAAACCCCAAAACGATATATAACTATCTACAAGTTTCCTTGTTAAACTTCAAGACTGGTCCTCTTCCACAGGACTTCAAATATCAGAAGACAAGACCAAGTGCATCTGGTTCTGCAACAGATATAAAGGAAACCTGGCCCAATTACAACTCTTCGGCAAGAGTATCCAATACGTGGAGAATATAAAATTTCTATGAATGATTTTAGACCATCGACTAAACTGGAAGCTACATATTCAACACTTTGAAAGCTTCTGTCAGAAAGGACTGAATTTGATGAAAACCATTCTCTCTACAGGTCATTAATAAGATCCAAACTAGACTACGGGGCAATCATATATAACTCGGCAAAGAAAACGATTCTAAAATAACTGGATACCATTCAGAATAATGCCATCAGAATTGCAATTGGAGCCTTCTGTACTAGTCCGATAAACAGCATCCGTTGTGAAGCAGGTGAACTATCATTATCTTCTCGGAGACAACTCCTGACTCTTACATACGCAGCTTCTGTCAAATCAAATCCAAAAAATCCAGTTCACCACAACGTCGTCGCAAACAGATTTAAAAACACTTTTGCTAGAAAGAAAAGAGCTGACATTTGATTCCACCAAGAGCGGTACATATCAGAAATACGCGACGGACTGTTGCTGCTCATCGTTTTGAGGTTCAAGTCAGTACATCATGAACTTTACTGTTTAAGATCTCTTTCACTTGGAGAGCTGCGTTTATTTTTTTCTTATTTTTTTCCCGTGCGACAGTGTCGATCCACATTAGATTTGAATCGCTGGAGATTAAATCCATCTGAAAAAACATTCTCAGGAAGTTTATTTCACATAAACGCAGTTCTCCAGATGAAAGCGTTCTTAAACAGTGAAGTTCGTAGTGTACTGAGTTGAACACCAAAACGATGAGCAGCCAAAGTCCGTCGCGTATTTCTGATATGTACTGCTCTTGGTGGAAATAAATGTGCCAAGTCACATGAACACTTCCTGTGAATGTATCCATAAATGAGAGACAAATCTTGAACCTTTCTTTGATGTTCCAGGCTATCAAAGTTGCACGTGATGTTCGCGTCTCCAATCAGGCGGATGGCTCTTTTCTGGATGGGATCCAGCGACTTCAAGGTATTTTTGGGGGCAGATCTACATACATGAGAACAATACTCCAAAGCAAGTCTGATCTGAGTTTTATAAAGCATCAAAATTACTGAGGTGTGTACAGTTTTCTAGTTTGGAACATTGTTTCAAGCTCAATGTGCAATAACATTCCTGAGAAAGTTTTTCTGAATGGATTTAATCTCGAACGATTCAAATATATTTCAAATCGTCACTTTCGCACAGGCACCCCTCTTAGAACGCTTCAAGGATTTTCCTGAAGTGTTTTATTCTTGAATAAACTTTACTGGAAACAGTATTGAAGTACCTAATTAACGAGGTGTTCCAAGATTACCTTTGCTATTGAAAAAAGCAGATAACATGAGTTATTTAACACTATCGTCTTATCAACAAAAAGTTCCAACAATATTTAATTTCATGTAAATTTTATTGAAGTCAAGAGGGAGAGACCTTTTCTCAATCGCGCTGCATATATTTACTCAAGAAGTAAAATATGTTTGATTACGTGTGATTTTTTGCAAAACCATGTTGCGCAAAATAACGCCATCTTCTACAGACTCTCAATTTCGGATTCACTAACATCGATACAAGTTGTTTTTATTTCATGTTGCCTAACATAGCTTTTTCACCTACATTTTTTGGTGACTAATCAATTCCGCGATTTCATGGAAATGAGAATAAGTTTACTCAAGTTATCTGGTAATTGTATTCCAGGCAATAAATATATTTAACAATGCACTTTCATGAATCATTGCAAGTTACCTGCAGCTGTGTTAACTACTTGTCTTGTCGAAGCGAAAATGTGGAAATGTTGCTTTCCATGCCTCAAGTAAGTAGCCTTTGTAGTTTATTGTACCGTAATAACTCGGTGGGTTCCCAATGAACATAGAGTGGTCTCCGTTACTTTCTAGATTGATTATTTCATTGTACTTTGGGAGAGTCTGAGTCTCCATTATTTCCAAAAATACTTGATTGGCTGGCAATGCTGTATAACCCAGTACGTTGCGATATTTAATTTCATTCGTTTGTTTGGTGTGCTATGGTTTGGTTTTTCTGCGAGTTTTTTGTTGGAGCTGCAATTTTTTCCCTGGATTCCGTTTTTTGCGCAAGTGCTCGGTTCATTGTCGTTTTTTTATCAAGTCCACACTTTGTTGTTGATATAGGGATTCGTTTCTTCTCTAATGAGGCAATGATATTTTCTGATATATGATAATATATTAATATTATCATAATTTCTTATTTCTTCTTCTTAATTTCAAATAACATTAACTTTTGAAGAAGTCAACTCATTATCACCGATTGTAATGAACATAAATCGAAGTTCGTATTTCACATAGTTGCAAAAAATTATCTTTTGAAATTAAGATTACTGATTGAATCAAGAGCCAAAAAACAGGGTATTTGAAATTCAACACACTCTGGTTCCAACTTTTCTAGATCAACTTTTTATCATAAGTGTGATTTCAAAGAGAAAAACTACCTTTCAAAAAATGTACCAACGGCTGGGCCAGTGGAATCCTTCTGTGAGGGCATTTATGAGCATCCGCAAACACTGACTCTGGATACTTCAGCCCTAGCCCAGTTCGATACTTTCAGTAGACAGCCGTGAAAAAAAGCAGTATATCGAGAGATGATCTTGATATGGTCTGTGAGCAGTTCGTCTCAAACATCCAGAAATTTCGAGACAGGTCGAAAAGAAAAAACCACCAACGCACATGGTGGTAGCGAACACGAGACCTCTGCTAGAAGGATCACATGCTGATACTTGCGGTGGAGGTCAATGAACGCATCTTCGAGTTCACCAATGAAAGGTGGCGGGATGAGCTCGAAAGTTTTAGTCTGAAAGATCACTCTGTGTGAAGGATCGCTAAAAAGCTAAATAACCGCTTGATAGTTGAATAATACATCAATCATCGAACACGGAAAGACACCAAAGAAAAAAATTCTCATGTATTTGAATGAACTGAGAAATGCAGGAGAACGTAACAGAAAAGAGTAAGGAAATTGTCGATATTTTATCGGGGCATTTAAAGATCATTCACTAAGACAGATACGTCCGATTTCAAGATCATTTTCCTACGTCCTAAAACACGTCATAATTTCAAATTTTTAAAGGCTTAAGCAATATTAGCTTTGAATTTTTGAGAAAAAATTTCCAAGTACTCAAAAAACTCATCTGGAATGTATACTATAATTCGATTTTGTTAACAGACAGAAAGGCGACCGTTCATCGAGGGACACTATGGAAATGGAAATGAAACACGATACAAATAATGGCGTAACAGAAACAGGCAATGAGTAAGGCATTTTTCAACTTCCTCAGCCTTCAATAAATATCAAAAATTCAATTAATTTCATGAAAACTGTCTGTGTTATTTTGGAATTTCCATAGCGCTGAATGGACTTATGTATCGATATTCCAACTTTTTCAGGAACTCATTACGGCAAAAAATGTTCAACTACCCTTACCAGAAAATGAATGAATTCACTGCGTGAGTTTTTGATTGCTGGACATTTTTCATGTTTGCAATTTGAAAGGGGGAGTAACTACAAAAATTGAGTCCATTATGAGCAATCGTTGAAAACTTTGCTCTTTTCATTGCTGTTTCATATGAAGCTCTGTATTTCCATTCATATTATATTTGCCGCGGGATATTTTGTAGGTTTGAAGTGACATACAAATTTCAAAACTATACACCTGCTCTTGAACATTGAATGCTCATTTCTAGAATTGAAATAGTTAATCATGGAATTTATATTCTTCATTTTTACCTTTTTGTTTGGTTGTCAAATTACTAATACATTTTTCTTCAGGAAATACTTAACATTTGTAAAAATTAAAATTTCGGTTTGAAAATCCGAGAAGGTGTGAAATAACGGTTCATTTTTCAATTATATTTACTTCGCCATAAAGTTAACTGTTTATTCATTTTCGAACTCGGGGATATGAATGGAATTTGATGAAAACTACTTCTTTTTACTGAAAGGTAAAATCTCTTTCATAAAATGAATCAAACAAACACACACTATAACTGTAGCACTTTCGTTGATGTGCCTTTTACCAAGTGAGTTGACGAAGTTAGAAATGACTTGAATGCGTTTTTGATATCGTATTAAACATAAACACTATTGTTCGGTTTGAGATTTCTAACTTTTTCCACGCACGATTTCAAAGAGAGTGAAGTAACTGGTCGTTTTGAATTAAATTTTTCATAAACTGATATATTATATTTCCCTATCATTTTCGAACTTTCAGATATGCATAGAATTTCAAAAACACTCCTTTTATAAAGTTTATACTAGCTACTTCTATAAAATGAATCCAACAAAAATACTTTCCCATACATCAGAACTGTAACACTCTTTTTGATCAACTTAGATGACGACGTTAAGAGATAAATGTAAATTATTTTGGTTGATGAAATACGTGTCAAAAAGAGCGTTATACTGTGAAAGAGTTCATTCTTTACTTTTTATAAGTACTCGAAAATCTCATGTGTGTTTGATTATGCTGTCGGGACCACTTTGATAACATGCTTGTACTGTTGAATACAAATAAAAAAGTTTTACTCTCTATATGAGCATTCACCAATTAGAAATAACTGTCACTTTCCGTAATAACTCCTATTTCCAGAAACGTGACACTATTTGACATATCATTGCATATTTGCACTGTTCCTCACATACAACTGAAGTGACTTTTCCCTGTTAGGAGACCAACCGGTGAACAGGCACCATCAGAAACTGATGGAGGGAATTCAACCCAAAGAACCCAGAACAATCTACACGTTATTCGCAATGAACGTAATCGGAGGTCAATATCGGATACCCCCAATATTTTACATACGGGTTTATCTAACCTAAGAGAAGAAGATTTTTGAAAATGGAATGAAAGAATATGTGAAATTATATTGAATAACGTACATAATTGGAAAATGTCATCAATTAAAAAATCAATAAAACTTCTTCAGTGACAATTACTAAGTTCGTCAATGAATTTTTCTGGCCCTTTCTCTATTATCCTCATTACATCCTATCTCGTTCTCCCTGAAATCCGTTTTTGAATTACTTTTACATCATCAGAGAAATGTAGAAAAGAAATTCAACCATATTCAAAATTTCAGCTAGTACATACATAGTTATATTAAGGAGTAACGCAGGGAGTAAAATCGGGTGTAGCAGTCAGAGGAAGAAATATTGTAAAACTCTTTTTCCTGTTCAAACTTTCGAGGAGTTTATTGTTTCTTCATCAGGAACTCTACAATAATTATTGAATAAACAAAGGTATGGAACCACGTGTTAATACTTACGAAACTGAGGCTGAAATTGAGTTTGCAAAAAAGTAACAAAGGGGATCCTCATATGTTTATATCAAGATTTGAGTTGGTTGAAAACATTTAACATTATATAGTATGTTTTGATTGAATGAGATGATTGCACAGATAATATGTAATTGAATATCAGAAAATGAACTCAACAGGTTGTCGGACATGATTGACAAGACACGTGAAATTTGACCGAGAATGTTTGACAAAATTTCTTGTTTAGATCATTACAGTGATGCCAATCACTGAACTATAAAATGATACATAACAGAGAGTGAAAGTGAAGTGTTTCCTTTACGGAATTCTAAATTGTTATCAAATGTATTATCTTCATTTGAACAAAGGAGATAAGTGTGAACAAGACTTGGACTTTTCATGTCTGTCCTGGAATTAATAGTATTTGAATTTCCAAATATGTGACACGCTTCTAAGAAGGTCCTTTTGTGACTATTATTTTCTGAATCTGAAATTTGAACATTATCAAAAGAAAAGCCATGATCTATAGCAATGGTATGTTTAGAAACACACTTTACTCTTGTGTGAAGTACCTAATTATTTCTTCTAATTTTCTACTCGTTTGTCCAATATAAATTTTTTCACAACTGGAACAAGGAATGGAATAAACCACATTGGATAAGTCAATTGTATCTTCTTTGTCTTTTAAATTGGAAAAAAATATATTAATAGTCTTCAGATTTCTGAAAGCTAATTTCACATGTTCAAATTGACTAATTTTTTTTGAGATTATGTGAAAGAATACCTAAATAAGACAATGAAAAATACAATGTCATTTGAGAAACATTTTTGTTGATGTTCTTTATATTGTTTGTAGTAATGTTATCATGAAAAATATTGTTGTTATGGAAACTATTATTATTGTTATATAACATTGTGTTCAGCAGATCTGCTCAGCAGATTCGAAACAGAAACCAAAAAAAAAGTCAAAGTATTTTTCTAGGATACGGCCAAGGTATGTGGATGATGTTTTCGCGATATTCGATAACTAAAAATCAAATATTGAGGACTTTGCTTCCTTTTTAAATAACAGATTTCCATCAATAAAATTCACATATGAGTTAGAAAATAAACGACAACTTCCATTTATTGACGTTTTGGTAATGCGGAGCCAATATAGAGGGCTAGAATACCATGAATTTAGAAAGGAAACAAGTACGGATAGTTCACGTCTCTGTGGACAACACAAACGTGCTGGGCTGAATTTTCGAGTACATCGTCTTTTGACTTTTCCCCTTACACATGAGAGGATCACAAAAGAAAAACGTACAAAACAGGAAATAGCAGCCAGTGATGGTTTCTCGGAGGATATTTTTGATGATATAATAAGGAAGAAAAAGTTTAGGTTGAGAATGAACGAAATCTCAACTTTCAAAAACGACGAAAATCAAGATAAATATATCTCAGTTCCATATCACCAATACACGAAGAACTTTGGAAATATTTTCAAAAAACTAGGTATGAACGTGGGTTTTAAAACAAGTCATACATTACGGAGCCTTTTAGGAAATCCAAAA
>WOGO01002294.1:0-16117 GCA_015342085.1 Leptinotarsa defecta | reverse complement strand
AATTTTCTCCTAAACCAGTGTTCCTCTTCGTGGATGATTTCAGCTTGAGTCCACTTGATGTTGTGTTGATGAGTCCAAACATGCTCTGCTATTCCGGATTTGCTGGTTTCTCCTCGCTGTGTGTGTTTTTTATGCTCAGCAATGCGAACTTTCAATGGCCTTAAATGCAATTCTTAGAATCGCAGCCCGCGTTTGGTGGCCTGGTTTCCGTGAGGCTGCTACGGATAGTGTTAATAGATCTGAAGTTAGTCCTGATGTTATACTTGGACCCAATCCGTTTTATCCTTTCCGATAATCCTCTGATGTAGGGAAGTACAAGTTGGTTGTGATTGTGGCGGCTTCTCTTCCTTGTTGAGTTCTTGCTGTCTTCTAGCTAAGGCCTGTTCTACCATCACTTTGGAGTAACCATTCCGTTGAAGGTCATTTTTGATGATGCCTAGATGATCATGGATGATATTGACTTGATGAGACATGACTTTATAAAACTCTATTATTCTGTCATAAGCATCCGCGTGGAGCTCTTGAAAAATCTGTATGTATAAGGATTAAATTAATGAATTTCCAGTGTTTCCCTTACAGTCCTACGTGTAATTCCCGTCTGTTCTAATAGTGAGCTAAGGAGCAGCAAACGTTTCGAAAACTTCCATTTAAGCTGCTTCATTTAGTACTCTGGGGTTATTTATTTTCTTATTTCTCACTGAACCAGCTACGTAAAATTAATTCACCAAATCAAGCACATACCGGTGACTAACATTACAATTTGGATGTCTTTCGTTAAAAAGACATGCCGCCATTCGTGCGCACTTTCCAACTTCTCCATAATTTATAATTATTTCAATTCTGTCTTGAAGAATGTGAACCATTTTTACACTTTCATACACCTAATAATGTAATCATTAACAGCCCAACAGGTACAACTGTTTGTGGAATACCACTACATCGTTCAAATTTGCCAACCATTTTTTGCCTGAAAATAGAAGCTTTTTACAGCACAAGTGGCAAAAAAGGATGGCTATTTGTATACTTTCTGCGATGAGAATTAAAAATTCATCATTTACTCAGCACAACTTTGCTACCATCTACGTTTTATTATTAAAATACTTTTTGATGTAAATTTATTGAAGCTAATGGCTAATGTTACCCCTTATAAAGGGTTGAGATGGTACCATCTAATATTCTTACCAGTTCTAGTCAAACTATGCATTAAAGTGATATGCGTATCACTTAAACCGCATTTCCATTTGAAATTCCAAGGGTTGCATCTACCCTCGTAGGAAGTTGAACCACGAGGGCTACAAATAGTCCTTGGATATGTCCCTCTCAACAATGAAATTGACCTGCTTCTCGATTCCTCATATTGTTTACTGGAAGGTAGATGTTAATGGTGGAAAGTTTTCAAATTGGAACCTTGTACATTCAATAATTTTGGAAGAATTATTGTTTTCCACAGATAATAAAATAGTGACCGACACTATCACATCATTCTTGTCCACCCCAAGATTATAATGTAACATTGAATTACTAGCATAGTTTCAATTGTATATGTATATCTGTATATGTATATCTGAAATGTGTTTTCCATCTTGATACAGATAAATGTGGAAATCTTCCAAAGAGGGGAAGGAAGGAAGTTATAAATTTTGAAAGAAGTAACTTCATACATAGATGTGTAGACCATGCAAAGAAGTTACTTTCAGACACAAATTTAAGAAAAAGCCTTCCTGAAATAGCTACTTTCATATAAACATTGAATTACACGAAAGCAAAATTCTTTCGAAACAAAAACTTTTATATGAACACTGAATTATACAAAAAATACTTTTCTTTCCCAAAAAATTAGTCACTGCTAAAAATATAACCCTTTCAAATTAAAACTATTCCCAAATGAGTTACATGTATATACAACACCATATTTATTGCAGAAATATTTTTCAGGTCTATATTCGAGGGAGCATCAAAATATGACATTCTTAGTTATCTTGTCGATGCAAAAGAAAGGGGGATAGTTCAAGAGGAAAGCTTCAGTTATAACTTTGGAATTAGTACTACAACTTATGAAGACAATAGAGTGTCTCAGATGAGCACTGTCAGTGATTCGAGCGAAGACAACTCTTTGATAATAACTGGCGCTATTATAGATGAGAAGGCCGCATTCCAAAAAGCTGCTGAAGTTGAGAGAAACGACTCTGGAGTTGGTTCAGAAACAAGTAAAAGTTCTTTAAGTAAATACAGGAGTAAACAAGAACTGTTACTATTATGCGAGGATTGTGAGTTACCGTTGGAGTTCAAGATTGAAAATGAGCCCCTACTCTGTAGAAAATGCTTGAAAAAACGGTCTGAGCGGAAAGAAATCATCACGGAAATAGTGGAGACTGAAGAAAAGTATAGCAGAGACTTGCAAATCATCCTAGAGGAGTTTTACCAGCCTATGCTTGTGGCTGGTCTACTTACTCCTGATCAACTCTCTGCGATATTTCTGAATGCAGAAGAGTTGTTAGAAAACAGCCAGGCACTGGCTGAAAAACTAAGAGATGCTGTTGAGATTGCTACGGAGCAAGGCGACGAAGATCTCTTGACTGTAAATATGGGCAAATTGTTCCTAGAAAGTATGCCAATGCTTCACGCTTTCGAAACGTATTGTATACGTCAGGGGGCGGCAAGTCTTCTTTTGGCCAGTTTGGAGAAAGACAAAGAACTTCTGAGGATATTTCTGAGGGTCTCCCAAATGGAAAATGCCATGCTGAGAAGGATGAATCTGAATTCTTTTCTTATGGTTCCTGTTCAGCGGGTTACCAAATACCCTCTGTTGCTCGCTCGTCTATATAAGGTGACTCCTTCCCATTTGGATAATAAGGAGGAGTTGAAAGAGGCTCAGGTGAGTATCAATATTGTCGTTATTGAAAATACTGAAATATTATGAAAACATAGGCTTTCACAGCTGGAGTCATGATTAAAGAAAAGAAAATCCAGGCTGGTAGATCGTGGTCGAATGGGAACGTTTCCTTTTCTACTACGGTAAATATCATCAGTGGTATTTGTTTCAACTGACTGACTCAGCAATGACTGAAACTTCGATTTATACCTCCATCCCCACAGTTACCTCACATTCCACTGATAATATCTGCCGCAGGTGCAGAAGAAACATTTGGCACTACAAGTCATATTCGACCACAGTCAATCAGCCCGGATTCCATTTTCTCTAACTGAAAAATTATATCATAACCAGTTTTCTGATTTTGTAACTTTCATACAACATGTAGATACATGTACTGCCAATTATTTGCTCTCTACAAAAGACCGACACAGTCGGGATTAGTATCTAAAAAATCCACATGACATAATCTGTTTTCCCGTGTCCTGAAAGTCGATCATCGAGTTCCAGAGGTCAAAGCTTGAAATTTTTCACTATTTTTGGAATCGTTCTATTTCCACGTACTTTACTAATGATTTTTTGTTTCTGAAGAATTGACTCACCACCCCTGATGTAGCTACATCAGTTTTTAATGTTCAATGGAAATCGACTGAATAAAATAATTACTCAAATAATCTAACAACATATCACTATCTTCTGTACTGATAGTAATAATAGTTTGAATACAATGTATTGCAAATTTTAGAATGTTACACACGTTTCATCATTTATGAAAATTACCATTTTTCAGTGAAGTTAGTTCAATCACACTTTTTGAGTATTTCATTTCAATCATAGGCTTCTTGAAATAGCTCTTCCTTAGCAAATATAAATGATGTTGAAAAAATTAATCTTATTATGTTAAATTTACTCGAAACACTTTTATTCATATCACTGTTTTTTGCAGCTCCATCATTATTTTTGGTAGAAACGCCCATTTTTTCTAGAGGGTTCTATTTTCCCTAATGAACATGGAAAATAACATAAATGTTTAAAAGAATAGAAGTGTTTCAGGTAAATAATTATCATAATGGAGATAATACGTTGATTAAAGGAATTTCTGTGATTAGTTTTTATTTTGAGCCAATTCAAAATTATTTACTTTTCATCTGAAATATGAAGAGTCGAATCGTAACCTACAATTCTGAATTTATTTGGTTTTTGGACTACTGGTTATTCTTCATATGATCTGAATTATTTCGAGTGTTATTGGACTTACTATTTTCACGGGTTATATGATGTTTTTCGGAACTCAGAGTAAATAATAGAGTATTTATATGTTTGAAAGAGATTAACAATGTATCATGGTGAAATATATCAGTTCGGACTTATATTCTCTAATATGATTCTATTTTTCGACTCACTTATCGTTTTATATATTTTTTTTAATTCTTTCAACAATTCAAAAATAGTGAAAATTGATTCAGCCTTATTTCATAACCGTTATTTTCAACACCTCAACACGTGTTTCAATTACCAAGTAATCTTTTAAGAGAAAAATAAAACTAGTTTACTCTTCCTCTTGAAGATGATCACTTGTTGGTTGAAATACGTGTCGGAGTATTGAAAATAACGGTTCGGTGTTGGGATATTACTCCGATAATATTAACTATCATATCTATGATGTGTCATCACCAAATATATAATAAAATATTGCGATGGTGATTTAAAAAAATATTTCATCCGTTAAATCATTTGTATCTAGCCGGACTTCATAACTGAAGTCTTCATCTGTTCACTGATCTGTTCAATGACAGGCTCCAATGATTTTGAAGTTTTTCTAAAAAATGTATTTTTGGAACCAGGTTTTTGAGCAATTCTTCTTCATTGCCATCACTTCAGGATCACTTTGTGCACCAATTGGGAATAGAAATGCAAATATTTGGTCCATACGTCTCACTGAAACCTGAAAATGGAAAATATTTATAAAATACTGAATATGGCAATGTATCTCCGAGGATACATAGTATTCGAATCTAAACAGAAAAATATGTTCTATTGATGTAACTTCGCAGTCATAATATAGAAGTACATGCCATACATTTCCGAATTATATATAATTATTGTGAAATATAATGAAAGCACACGGTGAAACAGTAAACTTACCGATTCACATGTAGGAAATTTATCGTTGGCAGCCGTATTCCACCACTGAACAAACATGCCAAAACATGAAAACAATATGGTGGTCTCCTACTACCCAATGTATTTTTTCATTTGCAGTGATGAAAAGATATAGGTCACATCAATGGGAAAATTAATATATGAATGCTTGATACATAGTATCTCGAAAGAAACCTCGCCAACCTATGGGTTAACAGTGACACCAACTGCTCAAGAGTTCATTAGAAAATGCGTATTGAGAACGTCCCTTTATCATCCAATGATGCCAAATATCACCTATTGAAAACACTTTCCCATCACCAAAAGAAAAATTACGGTCTCTCGACGCGCGTTTCGCTAACCAAGTTATCGTTCTCTGGAGGTCATTATGACTCAGTCGAGAGACCGTAATTTTTGTTCCGGGGTTGGGAAAGTGTTTTCAATAAACCTTGTACTGAGTTTTTTTTTTCATTTACGAATTGTTTTTAGCACAAAATAGAACTTCACCTAAACCACATGAACTCGGAGACCAAGGACGTACCTAGCAAGCTTTGGCGTCGTATTGGCAGTAGTTCAGGAAGGAGATCGAGTGCTGAGATGGATCTTGTGAACATCAAGTTGAGAAAAATCGCTGTTGATGTTTTGGAGTGGAACCACGAAGAAGCTAAATTTGCTTTGGAAGGGAAGTTGTTATTTACGCAGCCCACTGACAATAATTGGAGAAAGGGAAGAACTATCAAGCTAATGCCAGTCAATGCTTTGTTAGTGATAAATGGAAAGGTTGGTTAATTTTCTATGCAGGGTTCTATATTATGTGTAATACCAAAAGTCCTATAGATTTTTTCAGTATTCTAATTCCCTTTTACTTGAAATAACCACAGTCATAACAATTCGAATATTGAAAAGAATGAAAAAAAATAATTTGAATTTATATTTTGTCAAAGTATAGTCAACTTCATATATGTTGCAAAGGTATTTAACACAATTCTGTAATCACCCAAAACATTTTCTGAATACTTTACTAATAATAGAGTGTTTACAAAAAGTACATCAATTTGAAAAATATACTTTGTATTCGAAATTTGTAAAAAGATGTTTTTAATATATTAGACCATCGTAACGAAATGCATCAAAACATACAATGATACTTTACTCAGCAGCTGAAAAATTATCAGAAAAATTATTGAAACATCGGCACATTGTCTTCCGAAGCATCTAATTGTTTATTTTCAAAATTAGTTTTGAATAAAATTGACCAGCTAATTCGTTTTGAAGAAGGACAGCAATGTTAACATGAAGTCTGGAATATTGTCATTGGTGCGTTGCTGAACTCAGTCTTCTATAAAAGACAAACCTGAGTAAATAGAGGCGATGTGTTGCAGAGTCAAGTTTGAAATCGATTGCCAAACGAGATTTGCCTTGTATATTTCAGTGCAACTTTCGTGACAATGCGATTTGTTCAAACTAGAGCCCAAAAACAAAGCAAACAAAGAATTTATTGCTGGACCAACCAGAGTAAATGGAGATGATGAAATCTACCCTTACGAAGACGCCTCCAATAGGAACGACAGAAAACTCATTTCACGAATATCCTCGAGACTCAAAAAAAATGTTCAGTTGCGAAGCCAAGCATCGAAATCTTACTGCAACTTCCACTACGAAGCAACTTGTCTAAATTCCCAAAAAACAAGTTCCAAGACAGAATTTTCATTCCGCTTTTGTATGTCATACACACAACAGTTGTCATTGAATAATTAATTGTTGTAATAACAATCTTCATGATGATGATTCTCATATTCTTTCTTTCTTTTTTTGGATACGGATATATTCTGTTTACATTTTGACATAGCGAATATCGCTGGATTTTCAAAATATAATTATTGAATTTTCATACAGGATACTGCCAGGCATTTTGAAATTCTAGATACAGATCTGTATCTTTTGTAGCAGATTATTTCATATGCGATGTTTACATAGTTCCAAGAGTTTTGCTAATTTGATGATCCTACCGAGAAAGCTACTGTGTTAGGGAAACGCGTTTAGAAATCAAAATGTTTGCGAAAATTGTGAAAAGAAATTGAATTTTTTTCATTGTGGCCCTGCCAGTCCAATGAATGGAAGCATTTATCAGTCACAGAAATAAATTTAGGTATCCGCTCTTGAGAGTATTTTTTATTTTGGTGAATTTTCTGAATAACATTCTGAATTTGCCCAGGAATTCCGTAATAGCTGCGAATCAGGCGAAATAAATCCATTTACAGGAAAGAATCAACACAGGCTATCTTGTAGGGTCTGATATCATCTTATTTTTACAAGATAAATCAATTTTTCATCACTAATTTACTCCCGCAACCACCGTGAGAGCCAGAATGACCCCAGTCTCCAGAGATTTCTTCCAAAAGCATAATATTATGTAGCCACTTCAAACTCAAAAGTTCGAAGCCTACCCTGTCTGTTGTCGGGGAATCCATAACTGTGAAACGGAACATTTAATATTAAAATTCCTATAATGATGCATAAATTTTCGGGTCTTCAGATTTAGTTGCTATAGCTCCTTCTACGTCTTCTCCGTAATCCTTAAATCGTCCACTTTTGAGAGGGATCGTTATTCCGAATAGCATATTGATAATATGCGTGTACTCTTCCACAATCAGAAACTCAGTTGAAAAACACGTTAAGCTTTGCCTCTCATGTGAATCTACGACTTTGTAGGTTCGTGTGGCAGATACCCGACGGAAAAACAACAACTAACCTAGCTAATACCGCGCAGAAAGCTAAAGTAAAACCGTCAGGCATCTGGAAATAATAATATTTGTTGCATGTCATATAATTTTTTTTTCAGCTGACCTCAAACAAAACAAATGAAAGAACCGAAGAAGGTACTCTTGTGTTTTCCAAGCAAGGGGTCAGAGAAGCTGCCCTTTTGTTAGTACGTGATAAAAATGGGCGGTACTCTTTATTGAGAGATCCATTGTACTTAGATCGTTGTGTGATAGCTGCAGATCCAGCTTGGCAGAGTTACTTTGAGGTTCAGGAACTACTAGGAAAAGATACCTTCATTTTTAAGGTGAGTTCATGAATCCCCAGAATCTATATCATACCCAAATGTATTAATCAATAAGTGTGTAATGTATTTGTAAGAAGCACAGAATTTTGTTTCACCCATAAGAGAAGTCGAACAACTAATTTTTAGGCTAATATTAAGTTAATTATATGTTTGATGACAGATGGTGCGAATCTGGCGAAATACTCGAATAAAATCACTAAAGTGACTAAGGATAACAACTTAATAACTGTAGCACTGTAGCAAAATTTACAAAATTTCCAATACACTTGGTGGAGTTTAGCGGCTCATGACGGAAGGAAAAATATTATTCCTCTCTGAAATTTTACTGACTCGTACAACACAAATCTCGAATTGAACTTCAAAAAATCATGTATCATATCTGAGCATGAAAGTAAGATTAATCCAACAAGAGTGAAGTTCGAATAACTTTCAAAGACAAAAGGCATTGTATTCAAATATCAGTTTGAGTAATTAGCGTTCAATTTCTAGTATCTCTGCGAATGCATCTTCATTTCCAATGTAATGTTTATTGATCTGGAATTAGCTCTCTGGTATTATGATAATTTATCCCAGATAACAGTTACAGTTATCACCGGTAAATGACTTTTCTCACACTCAAAAAGCATTTTTGTATTTCCTTATTTTCAGGAGTTGAATCTGAAAATTGTTAAAAATTATTCTTTTTTCTTCGCAAGCAGCTTCGACCGCTTCACCGAGTTCGTCGAAACTGTTAGATTTGATAAAAAATATTATTATAAAACCCATAAAATTCACTTTTGAAACCCCTTTTATCTACTATATAAAAATGGATGTTTGTTGGTAAGTGATAAACTTCTACATCGCTCAACCGATCGTGATGAAACTTGACATGTATAAGTAATTTTTCATAGAAGAGGTTTTTAGGCTATCAATTTTTCTGCAACTCACGACTAGATGGTGCTGTAGAACAATTTTGTGAAAGCACTGTTCTATAACTCTGCGCACGCCTAAGTTCGTTGATTCTGATTCTGTCAAAACATTGATACAGCAGCGATACAGCAACATTCTACTAGTAATATATATTTTCTCAGACGAACGTCAAAACAATGAAGTGTCCGGATGTCATTTGTTAGTTTACTTAAATAAACATACACAACGTTTTCTAAGAACTTACGTGTAGGTTCATATTTCCGTTCTCAACCTGTCGCCTCAGTAATGGTTACCAGGTACGATCCATTTCCACAGATTTGGTTGAAGTACTATAAAAAATATGGAGATTCTTTCAGTGCGATCATTCCTTCGTAATATTCCTTGGTGGCAATTTTTGTTTCACTTCATTTCATTGCGTGATAACCTTTCAATTTTATAATATGCTCCGCCATCCACAAAACAATCATGTTATATACTTTCTCATTATATATTCATGACGTTAGTTTTTCCTCACATTTAGCCTTACATTTCGTGAGGCTGCTACGGATAGTGTTTCCAGTAACCTCACGAAAACTAGGCCACCAAACGAAGACTGCGATTCCAAGAATTGCATTTGCCGGATACTCTGCGAGTGCGGAGAATCATACATCGGTGAAACTAAGAGACCATTGAAAGTTTGCATTGCCGAGCACAAGAAACACACACAGTGAGGAGAAATCAGAAAATCAGGAATAGCAGAGCATGTTTGGACTCATCAACATAACATCAAGTGGTCTCAAGCTGAAATCATCCACAAAGAGGAACACTAATTTAGGAAAAAATTCAAAAAAGCCACACATATGTTGTCCAACAATGCATTTAGCTAAGCTAGCGTAGAGATACGCAACATATGGAAACCTATAATCAAGCAGAACACGACCAACTTCTGTCAAACGGTCCCGCTAAAACCGAAGAAGCGAAGAGAGGGAAGAGGGGATAGGTGGAAGCACTCGAATGACCTATAAATAGTCAGATGTTAGTTATCACCTGAAGACGATCGTGGATACTAACAATCGAAACGTCGTGAAGTAACTTCGCTTGAAATCTTTTAATTTTCAATTTTAATTTCTTGTTAATAATTTTCAATTTTCATTTCGTGTTAATAGTTCAACTTTTGATTTTTTGATTGTTGCTTGTATTTTATTTCATTGAAATTTCGGTTTTTTGCTTGATATAATTCTTATTTTTCCGCTAATATTTTAAATTTTTTATAGATTCTTTCAGGGATTTCAAATCAATTAAAATGACATCAGACAATGGAAGTCCGAACCAATGAAATTTACCACGAAACATTGTCAACCACCCTCAAACAAACAAGATATACTATAAAGGAAGCTATTTTCATTTGTGCAACAGTATTCTCGGGTTTTGTTCGCATCAGAAGAGTTCTTATTATATTGGTACTTTTGAAAGTTGCTCTTTGTACAGGGTCGAACTGGGTCGGAAAGATAAGGGTGTGAGGTGACTCTCTACAAGCCCGGGATGAAGTCGTCCTCAGGGATAGATAGGGACGAGGGTCTAATCCGTATTAAGTCTACAAACCAGAATAGCAAATGCAACTCCAGTTATATGGCCAGATTGACACTGAAATCATATCTTCAGCCGATTTGTCTGAGAAATTCGTTAGTTTTAACCCACATACAAAAAATCGTCAGCAATACAACAGCAACATACGTATCTGACAACTAACATCATACCTTATGTTCCCGGCTTATTGGCTCAAATTGAGACAAGTCAGTTAGAGATATGAAGTGGTGACAACTTTCAAAAGTTCCAATAGTTTTATATTTTCACTCACATGTTCAAAAAACATACTTGAAAGTTCACAAAACCGCGACAAGTTTTTGCTATACGTTAGCAACTTCAATTTTTTGCTATACGTTAGCATAAAGGTTCCTCCCGGCTTATACTGAACTACTAAGTCGTAATAGAGCAATCTCAACCGCAGTTATTGTAATCAGAAAGAAATAGTACCCCAGTCTTTTCATCATTGTACACAAAGGTTTCTTTTTCAATCTGCTCGAGATCATGTTCGGTGGGAGTGAGACTTCTGGATGCAAAAACGGCTGTATAGTCATCCTGTAGTGAACTCCTTGAATATTTTTCGATGCATCTGTCTCCATCTCTATCGACTTCTGGGTGTCGAAAACTTCAGTATAGGTATCGATATCGGAATTTATTTTACCTGAGACAGTGATTGTTGGTGAACGTCTTGACGGAGTAGTAACTCTTGACACAAATTTACTCAAACACTTTGTCATGCCTAAAATTCTCAAGAAATCGGTTTAACTTTCTGGTAACTGGCTTCATATCCTCCTTTGAGTGGATTTGTCCCAAACGTTTAACACATTCAGATTTGAACTGATTTTTTGATTTTTGAATTTTCGAACTCAGTATCATGCGTTAACGCATGCATTCTAATGTGTAATAAAAACAAATAGTGAAATTTTATATATGTCATCTTCGTATGTTATGAGTACAATTTTCATCAATTATAACAATTTTCATGCTGTCATTGGTTTTTATAATTTTTGTTCCAAATGCTTCTTCGCTGGTCTAAAGTATTTATGTGCCCGAATAAAAATGTTGAATAATGAGTATTGTCTGAACTGACTTTTGTTTGATTCGCCAGCCTGCAAGCATTGTATAATATTTATAGCAGATCGTGGAGAAAATATGAACAGTTATAGAAATTTTGATTATAATTTCAAATCACATTTGTGAAATTGTACTCTAGCATTGAAAATTGATCGATTTTACTACCATCCTGAGAATTCCCTATTTTTATTTCATAATTTTATATAATGCCAATCCCTAACCAATTATTGGCTCAAATAATTGATAATTTATTGTCTATGAAAAAATCCAAATAACTTTCCATATAAGTAGAAAATTTGATAAACTGTTGATTTCCCATAAAAATCGTAATTTTTCAGGCAGAAGATGAAGACCAGACCAAAATATGGTATAAACAACTGCAATATCATGCTCAAGGAATGGGAGCTTGGAGAAAAAGAAGAAACGCTTTAGCCAATATTATGATAAATGGTATGGGGCTGCGATCGTAACCTAGAATGAGAGAATAATTAATATTTCCCGGAAAGTTTTCATGGATGAATTCTGTTCAGTCACGTCCACTTGGAAATGTTGAGATGTACATTAAAGAAGAAAAAGATTTTGATCGCATATAAAATGAATATTTAACAATGTAATCAAAAAGAATTCACCCTCATGAATGCAATACTATCCATTTAATTCCAAACTTTCGTCACGTCGACTTCGATATGTTAAGATGTTTAATAAAGAAGAAAAAGATTTTATGAAAAATAAATCACCCTCATAAATTCAATAATATTCATTTCATTCTAAATTTTTGAACATGTGATGCACTGCAGTAATGAATATTACTGGAGTTTTATCCCAATACCAAACCGTTATTTCAACACCTCGACACGCATTTCGATCACCAAGTGATCAACTTCAAGTAGAAGATTGAACTAATTTAATAAAGTCCAGTTTTATTCTTGAAGATGATCACTTGGTGATCGAATTACGTGTCGAGGTATTGCAATAACGGACTTGTATTGGGATAAAACTCCAGTGATACTCGTAATTTTTTGAATAAAATGAAGTAAGACATGTTTTGTCATTCAAAAAAATTTAAAAAATGAATTTCATATAGCCAGAACAGTCAATGATTTGTTAGAATATATCATTTTAACGGTTATTTTAATTTAATTTAAAACATGTAAATTGTAAATGATTAGTAATTTAGCTGTGATATTTCGAAATGTATGGTTTTGGGATTATTTTATTTGTTGTTAGATAGCTTAGATATTTTAATAATATTCAACTGATTTATGATGATAACCAATAAAATATGAAAACTGTTATTATATCATGTGCCTAGACTAAGTGTTACCCTTATTTTTCTGATGAAAAGTTAAGCTCTGATCTCTAATATTTCTTGCAAGTAACCTGTTATAGAAATAACTGAAGAAATGTTCTATGTGAGCACACTTCTACAAATAATTCACTCCAGTTCATTTCAATTAATATTCAAAATGTTCACCATTCACTTTCTGGCAATAATAACAATATTTAAGTCTGTTCCCGAATTCATTTTTCATTATGACATGTTTTTGGGGTAATTTCGTTGCAAGCACCTCTTATTCTGTAGGTACTAAAATTCTAAAATGGTCTGCGGTTGTGTATCGTACGCTTTATATTACTGATATCTGCTGAAAAAGTCTCGGGGCTTTATATCAGGTGATCTAGTGGGCTATTCGAATAGACGATGATAGGCCTATCTATCGGTTTCAGCATTATAAGACAACATCCTATTATGACAGGCTTTTTTGGAAGTGGTTAGTTGATAATTAGTCAAAACAGCGGATAGGTAAATGTACCCGCTCAGAGACGCCCACTAGATATGAATACGAAATATACATCACACTTATAACCAAATCACCATAAACATATTCCATATTCTGAGAAATGTATTTATAAATATTCATAAGGTTTTTTCTCAAGAACAAAACACAAGCACTGCAGAAAAATCCTTAAGGCGCTCTTAGAGCGGTGCTTCTGCGAAAGTAGTGATTTACATTGGATTTGAATCATTGGAGATCAAATCCATTGGGGAAAACGTTCTCAGAAAGTTTATTCCACATAAACGCCGTTCTTCCATTCAAAGAGTTCCTTAACAGTGAAGTTCGAGGTGTACTGAGTTGAACCTCAAAACGATGAGCAACCACAGTTCATCGCGTATTTCTGATATTTACCGCTCTTGGTGGGATCGAGTGTGCCAAGTCACTTGAACACTTCCCATGAGAGTATCTATGGAAGAGAGGCAAACCTCCAACCTTTCTTCGATATTCCAGACTATCAAGGTTGCAAGTAATGATGTTCGCGTCTCCAATCAGGCGGCTGGTATTTTTCTGGATGGAATTTAGCAGTTTCAGGGTATGTTTGGGGAAGGAGCTCCATACATGACAACAATACTCCAAAGAAGATCTGATCTGAGCTTTATGAAGCATCAAAAGTTGCTGAGGTGTATACAGTTTTCTGGTTCGGAGCAGTGTTCCAAGCTTTTGAGAAGCAGCCTCTGCAATTTCAGCGACATGATTGTGCCAAGGCATATTAGTGTCCATTCTAACCCCCAACAAACTTATCGAAGCAGAAAGAGGAATTGTCTGACCTGACATTATTATATCCGTTATATTCGGCTCGAAAACATTTATATTCTTCGAAAAAACTGATGCCTGGATTTTTGCGGCATTGAATTGAACTTAGTTAATTTCACCCCAATTCGAAATTACTTCTAAGTCCTCATTGAGATATTCAACCTCCTACTGCCGGTGAAGATGTTCACCCGTTGCCGGTGAAGATGTGCCCCCGCTGCCGGTGAAGATGTGCACCCGCAGCCGATGTCCTGGAATCCAAATATAATGAGACAATTGTGCTGTCGTCAGCAAAGCAATATATTGAATTCCTGGATTCTTCCAATAAGTCGTTGATATACAATAAAAAGAGGGTTGGATATAATATGAATCCCTGGGGAACACCAGCATTGATGCTAAAAGTATTCGAGTGATATTCATCGATGTCCATTAGCAAGGAACGTTTTTTCAGGAATGCCATAAACAAGCCATAGCATCGAATTTTGCCCAGCAATCCCTCATGCCACACATGATCAAAGGTCTTAAAAATATCAAGCGCAACAGCTCTTGACTCTCCATGTTTCTTGATTGCGTTATTCCAAATATGGGTGACATACGATAGAAGGTCGCCTGTTGATCTTTGTTTCGGAAAGCCTTATTGATGATCGCTCAAGATGTTGAAGCCTTTCAAGTATCTGAGGATATGGTGGTTTACGGTTTCCTCCATGATTTTTGATATCATTGAAAGCAAAGCGACTAGTCTATAGTTATTTGGAAGAGTTTTCTTGTCCTTTTTGGGCAAGAGCAAACTTCCAATAAGAAGGAAAATTTCATTTCTTGTAAGACAAGTTGAAAA
Source organism: Leptinotarsa defecta (assembly GCA_015342085.1). Taxonomy (NCBI): domain Eukaryota; kingdom Metazoa; phylum Arthropoda; class Insecta; order Coleoptera; family Chrysomelidae; genus Leptinotarsa; species Leptinotarsa defecta. Next base: position 1,070 of record WOGO01002294.1, on the reverse strand, counting down.
GTCGACAAAATACTGGTGCGAATTCTTTTGCGCATTTTTCAAGTACAATGTCGGGCACTTCATCTGGATCAGATGCCTTGTTGATATTGGGCTGTTTCAAAATTCGCCTAACTAGAAGTTGTCGAAAAATGATTTCCGGCATTGTGGATTCTGGTGGGAATAGCAGGGTGATGCCTATCCCAAAAAATAATTATCCAGAAGTATATAATGAATATTTGATGGAATACACTAGAGTGAATGATTTCATATATTGAAATATAAAATTTTTATCGTTTGTTCGCAAATTCTCGATGATTCTCACTGAAGCTGCTGATAGTCACGAATGGAAGATCTGACTTGCATAACTGGATCATTATTGGATAGATAATCGAAAGGCCTATTCATATTTCTCATTTTTATTCAAAAAAAATATCTTCCGATTGATAACATATAATATAATTGGAGCATAACTTCATGGTCAAATTTAGGTCACAGTTACCTCATAAACCACTGATAGTTTATGGTCATAGGATTCATAATTATTAGAATTATTAAATCTCTTGAATTGATGAAGCTTGTCTTGACCTACTTTTGAAGACTCACAAAAAATTTTCGAATAATTTGATAGAATTCAGCGTGATATGAAATTTTCTCATCAAATACTATGCCTGTTTGAATTATTGAATAGAACTGGCCGATAGTTGATGAAAATCCAAATACAGTTCATTAAAGAATATTACTGGAGTTTTTCCCACCATCAAATCGTTATTTCTAACACCTCGACATGTGTTTCGATCACCAAGTGATCATCTTCAAGAGGAAGATTAAACTGGAAATTTCCCTAAGCTAACGCTTTTTATGCTACACATGTATATCATACAGGTAAAACGTACAGGTATTACGCTCACACAGGTATACCACACCAAAGTTAATTTTACAATTTGCCTAATCTATTTTTTTTGTTTTTTGTAAACACTTTATTCAATTCATAAAAGTAGAACAATAGTAGTAGTAGAACTTAACTATTATCACAGTGTGAGAATTTATTAAAAGAAATAAATTTTATGAGAAAAATCAACAATATTACCAGT
>WOGO01002293.1:4953-16117 GCA_015342085.1 Leptinotarsa defecta | reverse complement strand
AAACATATAGTAAGGGACATACTTGAGGACTGGCTATTAATCCAATTATCTAAAAAAAAAACAATTCGTTCAGGCCAGTCTCAAGTCACCTACCATGAAGGGCGTTGGATTATATCCGACAGGTGTCAGTGCAGGATTCTTCACAGAAACAATTCCAGCATATGCAGTTGGCGATGCAACTGCAGATTTTCAATTATTGGAACGGGTACACTTTTAGACCGGTTTTGGGCTATTTGGCCATTCGTCAGTGCAAGATAATGTTCGTTATCAACATGAAGTTGATGATTTCCCACAATTAAAAATAGAAATCCTTTCAGAGTATCATTCCTCTAACCAAGCTGAAGCGAACCACAAACAACAAATTTGTCATCTGGTAAACAAGGTACTGACCAACCGTATATCCAAAATTCTCCCAATTCCTCGTATAAGGAAAAAAATCTTCACATATAGTAAGGGGCATTTTTAATTATAGGGTCTGGGACAGGGGGGTCCGGATCCCCCTCGGCATATGTTGTTGAACATCTTGTCGACTCTACCAATAACCACGTGCACCCCGAAAAGGTAATTTTCCACACTTAGGCGCCTAAAAACCTACCTACGAAATTCTTGTGGGCAAGACAGGCTAACCGGGTTGGCCCTAATGGCCATTCACAGAAATGTCACCATCCCAAATGATGATGTTATAACAGAATTTGCCCATAAAAAGTCTAGAAGGGTTGATTTTGTATTGTGAATTCACTGAACTAGAAATTTGAGATTTTTAGTTTTTAAAACGAATATGTCAGTATAGTTTTTTCAGTGGAGAGCTTTTCCTGTGCCAATGTAATGGTAATTAATTAAATTTTAATTAGCAGGTCTTTTTTATCGATACCCCCCGAAACAAAAATCAGGGCACGGCCTTGACAGAACTGATGGTAAGAGTAAAACCATCGATGGGTAGTTCTAAGGCATGGTCCTCAGAGAGGGATAAAGAACAACGGACAACTATAAAGCCGCCCCAAAATCCTCCGTGTTCTCGACTAGGTACTCTGTCCTAGGTATAGGTGATCGTGGCTTCTGAAAATGATCACTAAAGAAATTGAAGCATTGAAAATATTTGAGAAAGTAATAATCAGCCACCTCAATGATTTTCGATATCATTGACAATTAATTAATTGGTCTATAGTTATTGGAAGAAACGTTGTTAATGTTGAACTGTCGAAACGTACAATGGTCTTTTCGAAAATTGACGTTGGAGTGGCATACAAATTGTTCAACCAGTGACCTTGATTTTTCTACCTTTGTTTTTGCTTTTGAACTCTCCACTTGTATCATCAGTGAAATTGCATACGAGATGAAATTTTGCGGTTAGCGGTTTGTATTTGCATTTATTCCTAATTCCCTAGTTGTGACGTTCTTCATATTTGTTAATTTCCTATGTGAATGTGTTGCTTACAACTAATATGGTTTTCACCCAGCAGGCTAAACTTATAGAGCTTGTTATCGCATGTTCTGTTGATCTTAGAAGGTTACTACATTCAAAAAAGAAATATAGGTATGCAACCAAAAATTGTCATCATTCAATTTTGTTTCTCTCTGAAACACCCTAGATCCAAAATTAGATGGCACACCAATAGAACAAAAGTCCCTGAACTATCGTTATTTAAAACATTCTCGATGCATGACACAACATAAATAGGGAACGATGACCTACTACTTATGAAGTTTGGATCATGGCATCAATAGGTAACAGGTAGCAATGGTATGAGAAAACCCCTCACCAGGAATTCAAGGGTTTACAGTTCTATAAATTGTAACTCTACTTACGTTATTGTATGAAAGTTGAATTTAATATTTGCTTGTTAATAGCTGAACCGGCGAAGTTAGTACCGCCATAGAATTAACAAATGTTTTATTGTGTCGAGCCGAGTTATACTAACTCTTTCATATTGAAGCCTGAAGTCTGGCTGTACTAACACTACACAGTAGATTTTGACATAGTCCGAAAGCAACTCCACAAACACATACTCCGGTTGGGAGTTGGAATAATAAACATATTCCAGAAAGTTGCATGTGATATGCCCAAGTTGTGGTGATTATACCAAACCCTTGCCTCTCATGTGTGACCTACGATTTTGTTGAGAATGCAAGTGGCACAGTGGTACATTCTAGTGAATCAGCTGCAGGCAAAGTTGATGACTAGTTGGAATCAATTTTATCTAATCGGGATATTCAGACGGTTCATTCCTTCTTAAATGTTTCACAATTCTCATAAAATGCAAAATAGATTTTGTAGGTCGGCAAAAATTCTTGGACGTCCGTTATCCCAGATACAAATTCCAACCAGAATAATCATTCGCGAGAAAAAAAATTCCGACCCCCGCCCTTCAAGTATGAAAAAACTTCACATTAAGATTTGTTCATACTCAAAGGGTGGATGGAGGTTCACATTGAATTTTTTTCATACTCGAAGGGTGGGGAGTTGGAAATTTTTCTGTCGGAAATGATTAATCTGGTAAAGACCCAAATCTGGGAGACCAAATCTGAAAGAATTTTAGCCTTTCTACAAGATTACAAGAGCAATGTTTACTGAGAACAATTTGCTAACCTGCAGACAAAACAACGCAAATCCAATAGTATATTATGCACCTAGGGAGGATGCCGTACTTTTCACCCGTGGTGCGTAAATGTATTGGTTGTAAAATTTAAAATATAATTCATGGAGAAATTAAAAAGTGGAGATCAGCAGCATTTAATAAACATTACACAATTTGATATAAGAAAATACTGAAAATATCGAAAATGTGCTCACATTAAAATAATTCAGTTTAACAGATAATTTATTTGACCCTTATTCATAATGAAACACTATTGTTGAAACATTTCTTTATTTCAATTTTTTTTGTGAACAATATCTATTAACAGTTGACATGATCTATATTTTTCAACTAACCCGGTCAAGTTTTTACACTTAGGGGACTGTAATAAAATATTGTTACGTTTTTCCCCGTGGGTTGACCAATAATTGACTACACTGAATTATCAAACTTAACTTTATTTCACTTTAAATACAACAAACACTTCAACTAAACTTCAACTATTATTTGAATGTCTATCGCCTTCCTAAACCGCTTCGCGTACCGCACTGTAGCTTCCACTTGAATGTCTCGATATGCTCCTGGCTAGCGTTTAAATATCGTAATCGAATGCCGAAGAAATTTCGCCGAAGTTCTGTCGAAATCGGTAGCATTATTCTCGCTGATTCTAGAGCGGCAGAGAACATTGTGTATTCGCGCGCTCTTAGCTACGTCACCTTTGGTTTATATGTACCAAAGGCGGCCGGTGTTATTTTCTTTCGGGCATTATTTACAACAATATTATGCATGTACTACCGATTTTTCAATATTTATAAGTATTTATTTAATATTATACATTTGTTAAAAATCCGAATTTGAAAAGTTCGATCCTTTCCTTGATATTGCGTTTTTCAATCACACATAAAAAATAACGAGGCACTTTTGTCCCGCATACATTTTTGTACAAGTTGTTTTTCTGGTCAAAATTAAAATGTGTTACAACAGTGCGGTTCTCCTACGATTATTACTGAGCTACCGACTTTCTTTCCTCTGTGACTATATTCAGAAACACAACCCCTTCACAAATAGCTGCTAGTTTTCTGTCAGATTTTGAATCAGTGTCGTCTCGATCATCTTATATTTCCCTACTTGCAACTCAATTGCATTAAAAATATCGGTCACAAATATTTTTAGTCTATTCCGCAAAAATTGCAAAATTTTGATTAATGATGACTCAATTAGTTCATTTCGTCATCTTCAAGTGCCGTGCCATCTATTCGATAGGTTCATCATCCAGGTTAGACATCTACCGGACATATTGAAATTAAGCCAGATGGTAAAACAAAGTCATGTCAGCTATTTTCATATTGTATTGTGCTTCCTGTCCATTGCCTCATGTCCATAAAAATTGTATTAAATCCCATTAAACTCACAATTCAATAAATTCAAAACAGAAAAATCCAAAGCAATAAATATAACCTATGTTTAATAGGGTATTCCAATCAGTTGTTAGCTGTTTGAGTAAGTCTCTCAGTGACATCATCAACATTTCAATTTTGTCGGTAATCATATGTTATTCTTTCGTTGATACGGCAATAAACGGTAATTTCTCCCCGCTCAATACATTTATATGAACACTGGTCAGGTCATGCCCCGAGCTCAGAGTTCTACAGGCGTTAAAATGAAGCGATTAAAGTGAATTACTAAATACTGCTGAATAAAAATTGAGCCATCTTGCGAAAATTCTAATTTCCTTGGCGTACAAGCGCTTTTTGAATCAAATGTTATAGCATATAAAAATGAATGAAATATATACTTAACCCATTTTACAGAGCATTATTTTTTGTTGATTGTGATTTTATTATATTATTTCCTAACAATATGTCAGTTTTACAAATTTTTCAGCATAGAGATTTATATTTATATAAACAAAATTACAACTGTCAACTCGCGATTTGAACTCGGCTGCCAGCTCTGGTTGTTGGTCGCTAGAGATACCGATGAAACCCGACCAGTGGCGTACAAAGTCTTCTCCTGTGTTACAGTAAACATAGGCTACTATTATTTCTAAATGGAGTGTAGGATATTTATTATGTTAAATGGAGAATAATTACGTGCGATTAATGCATAAAACAAAGAATCATTTATTGAGAAAAAACTGGAAAACTATTCCACAAGATATACGCCTGTTGAAATAAGTATTTTTTCCATTCCATTTCATTTATTCTACGGACAATTTGCCCAATCCTCTGGAAAAATTCAGGGCCGCAAAAAAATATGTTTTTTCAAGTATTTCACCAACTAATTTCAATTTCTAACAAAAAACTAATATTTCAAGTTGAGAGTATCATGCAAAATAGTTGAAAAATATCATATTTTTTTCCGGCCCTGTATATTTCCAAACGAAAGATCGAGGAAATTGTCGGTAGAATAAATTAAGAGAAATGGAAAAATATTGGTTTCATCAGTATAATATCTTGTGGAAAAGTTTTTTACCTTTCTCTCAGTAAATCATTTTTTGTATTACTCTCACAATATTAATTCTCCATTCTAGTTACGAACATAATAAACATACTACACTTCAAATAATTTTGAAAAGAAATAATAGTAGGCTGTTTTCTCTAACAGAGGAGCCTATATACGCCACTGCTCAATCGGGTTTCATCGGCAACTCCAGCAGTTAAATGCTGGCAGTCAAGTTTAGACTTCTCTTCTGTCAACTGTCAGATTAAACACCTAATCATTCAGAGAAGTAAAAAAAAATTAATTTTATCCAGCCCCAGCGGCTGGATTGAGCAACTAGCGGTTACCGTTTACCACATAAGCGGTTTTAAACGCTGGAAGCTGCTGGATGCGCAAGCAATGAAAGATGAGATGCCGTTGTAATTAGTGTTTTATCAAATCAGACAAGAACAAATAAAAATTACAAGACCTCTTGTTTTGAACTACCTTAGGTAAATACACTCCTTGAGCTTTCTCTTTTATCTAAATTGTACTTCTGTGACAGTGTAAGCTACACTCAGAAATGCCGTAATAAGTTTAATGTTTGAACAGGCTTTAACCGACCTACTTATCTGTGAAAGTAATCAGTTATTATTTTAGCAGTCACTTGAATTTAAGCATTCGCGAAGATGACAAGCACACAAGATATTTACAAAAAACAGAAAACGTGCATGCAAGTTGCTACAAATGTCACTGAACAAAAACACCATGTATCTAGAGCAAAACGAGGGCAAATTCTTGGACATCTAAGAGGATTTAGAGGATGTACAGTGTGGTTTACTGGACTGTCTGGTGCAGGAAAAACTTCCATTGCATTTGAATTAGAGGCCTATTTGGTATCACATGGTATACCAGCATATGGCCTAGATGGAGACAATTTGCGAACAGGTCTGAACAAAGATCTAGGATTCTCTAAGCAAGATCGAGAAGAAAATATTCGAAGAGTGGCTGAAGTAGCGAAATTATTTGCTGATGCAGGTCAAATCTGCTTATGCAGTTTCATCTCTCCCAATGCTGAAGATAGGGAAGTAGCAAGACGCATCCACAGAGAGAGTGATCTCATGTTTTTTGAAGTATTTGTGGATACTCCATTGGAAGTTTGTGAACATAGAGACACAAAAGGGTTGTATCAGAAAGCTCGGAATGGAGTTATTAAAGGATTTACTGGTATTGACCAACCTTATGAAATTCCAGAACATCCAGAGTTGGTAGTGAAAACTATTGATTTCACTGTTGAAGAGTCAACTATGCAGGTAGTAGAAATGTTACGAGAAAATGGGGTGATACCCTTTGTTCAAGAAGATAAAGATTGTGTTCCAGAGCTTTTTGTGCCTAAGCATATGCTTGCCAGTGCTAGAGAGGAATCACTTTCATTACCAAAGTTGCAGCTTACTGTTCTAGACTTACAGTGGTTGCAGGTATGTATATAAATATGCATGTAACCCCAGCTAACAATTTTCTATAAATGACAATACCAGTCCTGGTCTGACTTAAAGTTAGATATATAACATTTAACTTGGGAACTAGCACTCTAGGACATAATGAAATGAACTGCAAGTATTTACTAACAGAACTAACATTTCAATTGGAATTTTTTGTATTTAACTCTCCCAACTATTCTACACAGTAGATTTGGCACATGGCCACTTGAATAAAGTTCTCTATGAAGGGCATCTCTATGAACAGACAACATTCAAGCTGCTTGGTGTCGAAGTTCATTGTTCCCCAGCTTTTATCTGAGCATGAGGCAGTCGACAATATTGAGGCAGTGTCAGCTGTATCTGATTGGTCCCCACCTTGCAATGTCCAAATTGGTAGTGAACTATCAATAACTCAAATATAGCTTATTGTTAGGAAAACAACAAATCGTCATGCAATATAATGGTGACTAGAGGTGACCTTTGGGTGTGGCGAGTGAAGCAACCGTTTCATGCCCCGCACCTAATGGGCCTCCACAATAGAGTTTTTTGCTCGTAATTTAATGGAGGAAAAATCATTTTCTTGAATCAGACTACGTCATGATTTTAGGCTCCTTTTGCCCTCTGCCATCGATTTTCTATGCTTTGTTTTTTTATGCTGTAGGTTCTGCCAGCTTTACCGTTAAAAGGACAGAGCCAAATGGAAATCCTTCACGTTTTAAAAAAATTGAACCTGCAGTAATTTTAAGCTCATTTTAAACTCCTCTATTACGATATTAAACGTTTTTTGACCCTCATTTGAATTAAGTATTTGGGTGATTACCTCAGCGCATGCAATAAAATCCGAAAAAAAATCCAAAAATATTCCTCAACTGTTGGTTTAATTGGATTAATTGAGACTTTTAGGCTCCTATAACTCCCTTTTCCCGAACTCTCCATTTGTAGTTTCTTTCAAATCAGTGGGTTCTACTACCTTTAGCGTTAAGATGCTAAAACTAAATCGAATTCCTTCACTTTTTGGAAATTTCATTCATGCATCAATTCTTTCATAACGCTATTGATCAAATTTTTGCTCCTCCAATTGAAAAGAATATTTAGGGGGCTACCTCAACATACGTGGTAGAGGCGGAAATAATTTTGTTGAAATGGTTTTTTGAATGTGGGAGAGAGGAATATATAGAAAATTTTCGCCCAACGTCGCCTTTCTATGAGTTGTTTTATTTTAAAATCATTGTGTCTAATCAAAATCCTGAGACACACATAGGGAAATAATTGTGTGAAAATATTCTTTAAATGTAGGAGAGATAAAAAAAAATATTGATAAATTTAGGCTCCTTTTCCCATCCATCGCAGACTTTCATCTGTGTCAGAGGTATCCACCCAAATAGTCAATTCCAACTAGGAGCAAAAAATGTTCAATATCAATAAAGGAGCCTAAAATAAGCCTCAAATTATTGCAAGTTCAAATTTTCCAAAAAGTGGAGGATTGCCATTTAGCAGAACTCTAGAATTTAAAAAACAAGGCTTACCAAATCGGCAATAGGGGGTAATAGGAGCCTTAAATGAGCCTAAAATTGTGACAGTGTGATCCAAGAATATGTTTTTTCTGTGGTTTCACAAATCTCCGTTAAATGAAGGACATTTTTTTTAAATAAAGTACATTATCATTCATTGGCATCACCAATATTCCTGTTCCTCTACAAGCCAAATCAGATTTTCAGTATTTGACAGGGTTTTTCTCTTGCCTCGCCAGTTGCGGTGGAGGGTCGAATAGATCCACTAACTTTGAACCTAACCTAACAAATTTGATAAACTCTTCCAGGTAGGATGGTAGAAGATATTAATGTGTCCAATTTCATTTCAAATATTACTGTTCTTAATGTACTTCCTTCCAAGTAGTTCCTTGAATTCGTTTTGCAGATCATTATATTCCTCAAAGATCTGGTAGGACAAAAGCAAGTTAAATGAAGTAAATCCTTGATTATATAATTTAAATTTTCATGAAAGATAATTATAATGTGGCCATAAATTGAATTTTCTGAATGGAATATTTGAAAATATAATCTTGAAGGCAGATATCCTAAATCATACATAATCTTGAAAACAAATAAGAGTTATAAGTCTGAATTCTACTAAATTGAGATGTGATGTAATGCAGCTTTTTCTTGGCTTTTATCTTTATTTTATATCAACAACAATTATATCTCATGACGTCTGCATAAATCAATGGGTTTCCATATTATTAAAATCATTACATGAAGCAAATAATGTTACTTTAAATAATGACAAAACCTGTTGCTCTTCCCCTTTTGAAACTCTTATATACACACACATACACAATAAAACTTATGTAACAAGATGTATGTTTTTCCAAATATTATATCAATAAAATCATATAGATACCTATCAAAAAACAATATATTTTCTGTATCATAGTGTATTAGGCAAATTGGCGAATTCAAACAGATATTTTTCAGCAGCCTTTGTAAATTCGATATATAACAAATAGATTGCTCAATTCAATGACAAAGTGCCAAGAAATTATTCACTGCAAAACAGAATCATTCCTGGTTTAAATTTTTCTGAATTATAAAAAAAAAATAAGGTGTAAGCTAAGCAAAATCGCATAGAATGTACTCTCAGTAAAAGACTCTCTTGGAAGATAACTAACTGGTTGTATACACTTGAACGAAACTTTTCAGAACAGATTATATCCTTAAAAATATCTTGCTTAGTTTATTTTCAACCCAGACATTTTACAACAGTTCATAGCCATCTAAAGTATTCAATAGTACACTCTGGTCAAGTTTTTTATTTTGCCAGTGTTTTTGTAATGCAAAAAAAGAGCTATACTTGTGTTGACAAATTCAAAATACAATGAGAGCTGTAGAGAACATATGTCGAGTGAGTTCCTCCATTTACTCGACAAATATTATTAACTGTTATTCTTTCTTCGAAACGATTTTTCGAATGGGATATGATTATTGGTCAATACAATGCTTAGAAAAAGAAACATAGGATCACATGGCCAACTGAGAGAAATTCATCATCCTTTTTTTCTAATTTCGAATATGCAGAGGTAATAAATGAAGTAAAGATACTCCCAGAATCAAGTCAATATCTTTCACTTTTTAAGATTTTTAGCTCGCTCGTTTGAATTGAATATTTCTCTCTACCGCCGATTTTCCGAATTTTTTATTTACTTTTATATATTTACTTTTGAAGTTGACAGAACCGAATTGAAATCCTTCACTTTTTGGATACCTTGAATTTGTATTAATTTCAGCCACCTTCATTATCACATTCAACAATGGTTTGCTCATATTTTAAATTCAATATTTGAGTAACTACCTCAAACACTTGTAGTGGAAGCTGAATTGATTTTTTGAAAACATTTTTCATTTGTGGGAGAAGTAATATATTGAAAATTGTAATCTCCTATTCCCCTCTATCTCCGATTTTCCATGTGTTGTGTTTTTTACATCAGTAGGTTTTACTAGCTTTACCTTTGAACTGGCAGAACGAAATTAAAGTCCTACACTTTTGGGAAATTTCGAATTTACAATAACTTTAGGAAAATCAGAGATAGAGGCAAATGATCAACATATATTTTTTCAAGTAACTCTTATGTTTATTTCCAAAGATTCTCAGCGAAGGATGGGCTTATCCCCTGAAGGGCTTCATGCGGGAAGATCAGTTTCTCCAAACTTTACACTTCAACTGCCTCCAAACAGAAGGAGATGCTGTAAGTCAGAGTATTCCGATTGTCCTTCCCATCACTACTGTACAAATGGAACAGCTGCGAGATGCCTCCGCTATATCTCTTTATTACAATGATAGTTGCTATGCAATTCTCCGAAAACCTGAGTTCTACTTCCATAGGAAGGAGGAAAGGGTAGCAAGACAGTTTGGAACTACCAACAAAGATCACCCTCACATCAATATGATTTATGAATCAGGAGACTGGCTAGTAGGTGGTGAGTATACATTAGTTCAGTGTTTCCCAAACTTTTTTAACTGTGGACCCACCTTCATTGTGGAATTTTTCACTACCACATATTGAATGATATTAAGTATAATTATTACTATTTTTATTACTATTTTCAGAATCTTGAAACTAAACAAAAAAAAATTAAAAAATGAGACTTACATAATTAATATGACTTGTGGAACAGGTGCTTTAGATTTACAAGAGATTGTATATATTGGTGGAAAATTGAAAGCTTCAACGGCAAGTCACTTTCCACACAAAGCCTATTTCTATATTAATTTTTTAAATATACCAAATTGGAGAATGCCCCCTCACACAAATATGTGGTTGAAAACCCATCAGCTCTTTTAAGGCTATGTTCGAAAGAACTGGATACTCTCCCCTAGCCTTTATTCAAAATGGAAAAAACAATTCAAAAGTATCAATACCAAGTAACACATTAAGTTATATGATCACAGATAGATAGAGATAGATAGATATTTAGTTAGATAGATCACCAACTGCATAAAATCATATTGAAGCATCCATAATGTAAGATTGACCACAGCATGCTGGGTTTTTCCTCAAAATTTACAGAAGAAAACTAGTTCTAACTCAGTGGCACTCTCTCTAAATGCTTTTTTAGTTGTTCAAAATATCAACAAAATGATGAAAATCTTTCACCATCCATAAGTCTGCAACACTATCTTATTTCAATA
>WOGO01002292.1:0-16119 GCA_015342085.1 Leptinotarsa defecta | reverse complement strand
AAAATACCAATACCAACAATATTGTTGAATTTCTTAAAGAATGTAACCTTTTATTTAAACTGTAATGTAAACAACTGCATGTTTTAGATATATTTTATATGTTTGGCGCTAATAGCTATGGCTGATGCGGTTTTTTCTAAATAATAGTAAAAAAAAACATATCATCATATCAATTACAGCAATGTTTTTCCAATATACATGCCAAATTCTTGATCCATGGAATTTTGTCTTGGATTCTACCTTCATCTAAAATATGACCCAATTGGAACCTTTGGATCTAGCACTCACACTTGGATAAAAGGGCAAAACAAAATTGTCAGAAGGGAGATTTGTCAAATTCAAGACGGCTTAGAGTGAATCGATCCCACTTTCTCTGAAAATTTATGTGCTGCGGAGGTCACATCGAAAAGAAAATGGGATTTATCTGAGAAAAGTTCGATTCTGCTCTCTGTGTATAGCTCAACAGCTTAAGTTGCCCAAGAGGATTGCATGTCAAATGCGAATTGGATAACGGGAAGGCAGATAAAAAGAAACTTTTCGGCTGGAAATATTTCCACCTTTTCACGTTCATCGTTGTAAACATTCGGATTTAAAAAAAAACAACTCTGGAGACTCAAAGTTTCTTATTGTGGTATTTCCTTAGTTGACTTTCTTCAAATTGTAAATACATTCGAATGAATGATGAAAAACTTTAAGACATCTTCTTATAAATATGAACTTATGAAAAAGGTGCTAATGCGACACCAAATAATATAGAAAAGTACGTTATTTTTAGAATATATTTTTATTCTTTATAGGTTTATTGCACATGAGGGCACACATCTTGATTCATTTTTTTTCAAAAGTTGAATGAGGACAATAGAAACTCCAGAAACCAAGAAAAATCAAACTGATAAAGGTTTTGCATTTTTCCACATTCTTCTAAGATAATCTGAAGTTCAATTTTTCACTGTAACATCATTACAATTTTTCACTGTAATTTCATTACAGTATTATTACTTTGATATTGTAAGATGTGTAACACGGTACTCAAAGGGCATTACATGGGATGCTAGAAGTTGAAAGAGGGGAACCTAATGCCTACGCAGTATGCTCCATCACCTTATTATAAAGGGAAATATCTGGAAATGTTTCAACGAAAATATGTGCATACTATTAGCCAGCTTTTCAGCCAGAATTGAAGCCTCTGGATTATTTTTGTGAAACATGAAATTAAAAATTTAAGTCGCAGTGGAAGTCTTCTCAACTAATCACTTCCGTATTTGTTTTACGGTAAAACCCTGAAATTTTCTTTTCACTCCAATCTCTGTTTTAATGAATAATTGAATATTTCTGCAACCGTTAATTTAAAAAATGGAGAATAAATCTTCCAGAATATTTGAAGAACAATTTCAAATGAAAAAAAGGGGATTTCCATTAGACGTAAATTGCATTTGCATTAAGGAATAATTTGAAATTTGATAAACGAAACGATTGAAAATTATTCATTTCACTAAATTTGTTGAAGTGAAATCGCATTTCAAATACAATTTTTCCTCATTAATACTACTACTACTAGATCTTGTTTAAGGTTGGCCCACATTATACAGGGTGTTCATTAAACAGTTGTACAGTCAACGGTTTCCTAATCGTAATATGCCAAAGTATACACCAACGACTTCGTGAAACAGGAGCATTGAAGCGAAATGAAGGACTAGGAAAGCCAATGACAGTGAGAACGGTAGAAGTAGAAGATAATGTGCTGGCCATGATAGAAGAAGCTCCAGGTACATCTACTCGAAAAATTGCGAATACTCTAAACGTAAGTAACAAGACGATTTGAAACATTCTTAGAGACTATTTGTTGTACCCATACCACATACGAGTTCAGGCACTTCTTCCTGCAGATTTTCTTCCTTTGCATTCTGTCAATTGCTTATACGCACATTGGTTCAAATCCCTCAACTACTGACGCTTATTCTTTTTACCGATGAAGCCAGTTTCTCAAGAAGTGCCATAATAAATTCCCACAATAACCATATTTGGGCTGAAGAAACTCCACATGAGGTTTGAAGATCGCTTTCAAGATCAGTTCTCGTTAAACGTTTGAGTGGGAATTGTAGGTAACTTCCTAATTGGACCGATATTTCTGCCAGGGAGACTTATCGGCGAGGTATACCGCAACTTTGTGGATCAAACTCTACCTCAGTTTCTGGAGGATGTACTATTGATTACAAGAAGTGCAATATGGTTTATGCACGATGGTGCACCAACGCATTTTAGCATACTGGCTCGAGAATTTTCAACGATAACATACGGAGATCGCTGGATTTGTCGAGGTGGACCTCGCTTATGGCCTGCTAGATCACCGGACTTAAACCCCCTGTATAATTTCCTATGGGGGCCACCTAAAGTCATTAGTTTATGCTACTCCAGTGGAAGATGTGGAAGATTTGAGAAATCGGATAATTGCTGGGTGTAACGTAATCAGAAACGATCTCGGTGTTTTTGAAAGAGTTTGGGAGTCCATGAGAAGAAGATTGGATTCTTGCATCCAAGCGTCGGATGGTCATTTTCAACAGTTCTTGTAGAATAAGAAACATTAAATGTAATTTTTGGTAATAATTAGTTATTGTCGAAATTCTTTTTCGCTCTGTATCTTCGAAAGAAAGCTCCCTATGAAAAATCATAAAAGAACCCAATGTTCTTGGAATAGTCCAAGGAATAGTCCTCTTGGCTGCATAGTCACCCTGTATATTGTTGCAAAATACTAGAAATGATAAAAAAGTATTATAGATTTCACACAACCAATGCTACGAATAAAAAATTCAAATCACTATAATTTTTTAAAAGTGTGGAAAGATCCTACTTAATACTGATATCTTTCTCATGGTTGGTTCCAAAAATTTTTTATGTAATCCAGAGACAAAATTGAAAAAATGTACAGTTTTGTTTGAGGAATATTGTTGTTCTCAAGTGGAATGGTTAAAGTTTCTGATTCCAATACGGTATCTTCAGCAAAATCAGAATGTCATTATCATTATCGTTATCTTCGCTTCATTTTCCGAGTACGTGTTCCTGTCGCCTAATAAAATACGCTGAAAAATAATTTCGTTGAATAGAAACCATCCCCTAACGTCACGATAATTAAAATTCAGCCCGATTCTAAACGGTCAAACAATCCATTCGGGGGTTGTCCGACGACCTAAGAGGGAAAGTCGACCCGTACCCAACCCCTTCAACGGCTCCCAAAATAATCGCTCGATTAAAATAGTTGAATCTGGTCTATGAAACGCAGAAGCCGAGAATAAAACGAACTTTTGTTTTTGGACAAAACGAGCATCTAGCGCACATATGTTTCGAAAACATCCTGTGTGGGTAAAGATGACACTGCATGAGCCGCACATCCACACGTGTACAGCTAAACGCAGAGATTATCATTTTTTTGGTTTTCGTAACAGCAGGCTTTGTAGCGAACGCGGTTTATGGAGAGTTGAAACACGGTTTCCATTGGATTATTTTAGATTACTCTTCATCCGTTGTTTCTGCAGATACACGCGGGTTGTGAAATTATATTTCAACGATCCCCCAACAGAGGAAGACAATAAAAGTGTAGAAAGTTATCGCAGCACATTCTACTGGATTTCCTCATGTCTACAACTATCAAATCGTGGTAAAAATCCCGTTACCTAGACCATTATGGGCTAAATGTTTTTATCAGATAGGTCGTTGAAGCATAATTGAACTGTTAGCCTCATTATTCAAGATATGTTAAACCTTTACTGATTTTTACTGTTCTGTCAAAATCCGACAATAAAATGTAAGTTGAATACATTATGGATTACCATCAAGCATTGGCCAAATCTGGAAAATGTCCTGTACAGACTGGCTGTATATCTAGATTTCATTCTGGCTCATTAGTTGTCATCAATATGGAATAGCCAATAGGCAACACTTGATTGCAGAAAACAGCCAAATGTACGGAATCATCAACACCTTGTGGTTTCGGTTACATAGGTCACTTGGGATACAGATTTTACTAAAGTCACCACGGATGCAGTTTCCTGCGTCGCGTAGCTACGTCATGCAGCTACTTCCGTGGTGACCATATGCGGATCAAGCCAGTTTTAAAGGGAGGGGGGCTGATTAAAGAATAACTTTATTATCAATGAGTCATTTTCCTTACGTCCTTGCGTGAATTAGACCATATTTCCAAATACTTTTATTAATGTAAGTATATAATTACTTTCTTTATAATTGTTTATACATACATGCCATAAGAGTTGAGCTTGTAAGTAAAATTATTATGACGTACATGAACACACCTTTATTTTGTATGGCCATACCATGGAACAACAAAGAATACAATAAAGTACATAATAGTACATACAGTGCTAACGACACCAGACGGTCTTCCCTTATGATCGTTCTCATCCAATCCTTCAGGCGCCTGAGGGTAGAAAAATACCTCTCTGCTGTGGCGGTGCTGACTGGAAGAGAGGCAAGTAGCTTAAATTGATTGAATGTGGAAGAATAGGCTTCATTGTCACACGTCTGCCTCTTGCTGCTGTTTCCATTTGGTTTTCCAAATAGCAATTTCGTCCAACAATACAGTAAGGCTGATCTTTGCCGCATTGTTGATTGGAAAGTTGAACTTTGAAAAAATGAGACTTGATAAATCTTCAAGGTCTGAGTAACCCAAATTAACCAAGCAAGAAGGTTCTAGCTTCGTGAGCTAATACATATTGACGGTATCAGGAGGAAGCCTACCCCGAATGTCTTGCAACACATTATCTATTGAAGGTTTATAGGCGGTAACCCTGTAGAAAACTTCAGGCTCTTTGATGTCGCTCGGGTTGCTCCGATTCTTCTGCTTTGTTGTCACTCTAGGTAGTGTAATTTCTGTCCTTAGATCCTAAAAAAGTCCCTGTACCACTTCGAATATGCTATGGAAATGGCCCTCGTGCTTATTTCTTCTGACCACAAGATTAGCGCAGGCTCACTCTACAGCCTCTTTAGCTTCTTTTCCATAAAGCTCTCTCTTTCGTAATAGTCTGCTAAGCGGAAAGGTCACTGCCAATACATCTGCAAGAGTGGCTAGGGTCACTGCGAAAGCATTATTACCAATGTATTGGTAAAGTTACCACTGGTGACTTTAGTAAAATTTCCAACCCAAAGTGACCTAACCGTAACCAAGTGCGGCTGGTTCTTATTGATGACTCCCTGCATTTGTGCTGTTTTCTGCAACCAAGTGTTGCCTAACCTTGCAGTTGGCTATATCGTTTCGAATATATGTGTTTTTCAACTTATATTGTTCAAATAAATTCCACCTACCGATATCGAGAGATTGGGATTTTTTGTCTCATCATATTTTCAGCCATTTGGTATAGAGGAGCCAGTGGATTGTTTCGTGACTTGCACGCTAAATATTGCCCAGCAGAGGCCGGACTGAATCGTAATATATCATTAACCTTGGAGGTTACGTTGATTTTGAATAAATATATGAATCAATTTAGTAATAGGATTTTACTAACGATAAATTTTAGTACGAGGTTACGGGCTAAAGTACCATGTCGATAAACTGTTCTTGTATAATGGCAAATAAAAATTCGTTGTACTTTCCATAAAATTCACTTTATTCAATAAAATTTACCACAATTTCTTCAACGTTCACCGCATTTGAAACATACAATGACTTTTCAATTCTTCTCATGAAACACACCCAAAATATGGTTTCATTGAGGAATACCTAGGACCGACAATCGACGAATATAAAAAATAAACGAGGCTCCCCAAAGCGGGTCGCTGAAAAGCCAAACTCCAACATCGACTGCCCAGCAAAATTCGTCCTCGGTGTTTCACTACAGCTTTTTCTGTAGAAAAATCAGATGAAACCATAGCCCGATAAGAAGCATTCGTGATTCATTAGTACTGTTTCGACCCACCATATGTTTTATCAGTGGTGCTAGGCTGAATCACAAATGCATTACTGGACTCAACCGTCATTGAAGGGTAAGTCTGAGAAAATAAAAGCAATGACATCTCTCCTTACGAAAAAGCCATCAATGGGACCAACAGTAGACTCAATTCACGATTGTCAAAGATAAACAAGGTTAGTGTTTGATCACGAATGCTTTATTTTCGAACTCTGGTTTCATTAAAAGGCATGCTTATGATTTGGTTTTTATATGGCGAGATTTTTCTGATGGCGCTTCATTTTTCCTGAAAGTCTAAAAACCAATGACTTATGACGTTTCTGAGATTACGTTTTAACATTAATATTGACACGGGTCAATATTGAGATAATTAATGGTGGAATAACCAGCACAGAACTACAGTTATGGCCTAATCTCCTATCATCTCTTCGAGATTATTCAAAACCCAATGTCGAACAGAAACTTTGATCAGACGATATTCTAGCAGGAAAATGGCACATTATTGATCCAACACTATTCCGATCTACCATAGATCTCATCAGTGGTACAACTTTGTTTGCGTACAGTGAAAGCTACAATGTTTCAGAAAGTGATTTCTCATTCAACATACAGTATCGAAGCTTGATTTTGGAACGAAAACGTCTTTGAGATCCTCGTTTATGAATAATATAAATTTTTTGATTGACGTTTCTGTCGATTTCGTAGAATTCGTTTTCGTAAGAAGACGCGCTTTCATATATTTCTCTACACTTCCAAAAATATTCACTTCAATGGTGAGGCGTTGAACGCAAAAATCTTTTGAATTGCATGAAATTTCTTCAATATTGGATATCTCAAATAAACCAATACAACAAAATCGAGAACAAAACAGAAAAGCAGCTCCAGCGATAAGCAAGTAGATGCATCCATATACCGGTCTGCAGTTGTCGTTCGGCATCCATCATTATTAACAGCATGAGAAACATCTGAATTATATGAAAACAAACAAAAATCGAAGAGAGAATGGCTGTATAATATGTCTGGGATACTTCTATAAATAGTATGTGCACGCTATCTTTTTGCCATCATCTTGTAAATCTTAATGGCTTCTTGCGACGGATTTTTATAAAGAATCCAAACCGGTATGGAATGCAGAGAGAATTGTAACAGGAATTCTAAGTTCAATGCTACTACTTCCACCCGCAATGTATTGATTAAAACCGATTAAATATCATCCTACTACTGGCAAAGCACACCACTCTGTGGATCATTACTGTGTGATATATTTCTATTATATACAGTGCATTCCATTTAAAACGAGATACCATGAATAACTTTTGGAACAATGATTTTCAGGAAAAAAACAGACGCCAACAATAGTACACAGGGGGACACATTTTGACACATTCACATTAGATGTTACTTCCCCTATCGCACCCCCAGAGCATGTTAATATTTTTTTTAATGGAACACCCTATATTGTATGGCATTATCAGATGCTGCATGATGAGCAGATTTCATCAAAGTATAAAACATATGATCTAAAATTTATGGTTCGGAAGCTACAAATCATTTGAGTTGAAAACGAGCCACCACCCTCGATAACTTTTGAAACAATGATTTCGTAGAATAACTCATAGAGTTCCTCAGGGTATTGTGATTGGCCAACTTCTATTCACAAATTACTTAAATGACATTTCTCACTTAATATCCACAAACAAGTATATTTGTTTTGCAGATCTCAAACCAATTTTCAAATTCTCAATCAGCTTAGTGAACAATCTGAAGCGAATACTTGGTTTATTACAAATCATCATAAATTAAATGGAGATAAAACGTAAAAACTTGAAGACCTCCCAATAAAATGTTATCGTCGTCGATAGAGAACGATCAGTTCCACTTATACTAGTATGTGTTGATCATGTTGTTTTTGTACACATGTTCATGTAGAGTGGTCATAAAGTAATCAAATAGATATTATCATTCTCAAACTCAAGTTCGATGACTCTATAGTCGGTTAGTCGTTTTGGAATGTTCAAAAAGTAGAGTCTCTAACTGACAAATCATGTACCATCTCGTACCGTTATTATTCTCCTATTCATGAATTCAAACCATAAACCCAAGACAGGTTATACAACCCATTAAATCGAGAAAGGGTGGGCAATCAAGTGTACCTACTGAGGCGCGTGTCGACCAACCCTATGAATGAAAAAGTGAAACCTTGGAACGCACAGTAACGCTTATGCAAATTTTCTCCGTAGAAAAATTGAACGAGTAATTATTCACCCTTCCACACGCATCAGATTATCGGTAGAAACGTTCGGTCATGGACACAGAGAAAAAAGTTGTACAGCTGTTATAAGTGTTGATTTCACTAATTATGCTGAAGTTTTTTTTATTTTGATTGGTATTTGAAAAATTCATACTGAAATGATTTATCCTTGATGGGAAAGTTGGTAGATCTTGTAGTACCTGTAAAGTATATTGCAATTGTGGTAAAACCTATTGAAAGTGTCGTGAAATGAATGGAAATATAGTGAACAACCATCTCTAAGACTTACCTGTTGTAAGTGAGAAGAGAGGAATTGGATAAAACTATCGTGTGGGATACTATTTGTCCTTTACACAATGTTTAACCGTCTTGGGGTATAACAACCACCATATTCAGAATTTTCTCCCCTTATATTTATGTTTGTGGGGTTGAAGTTGGTGTTATTCTATAGCTCAAGTTGTGGGAAAAGTGCTGGTTCAGATACCACCAAGTCAAGAACAATATATAAGGTACTACGACGTCTGCAAAAATTGGAAACGACATAATCACATCTTTGTGAAATGTTTTCCTTCATTTGGATAAAGATGGTTCATACAACCTTGGATACCGATTTTTCTTGAACAGTGTTTTTTAAGGTTTTTTATGATTTAGATCGTAGCCAACTTCAGTCATGTTTTGGAATGTCTGAATTATTATCTTATTCAGTGTATGAACGAGTGGAGAGTTGAGTGAAATTATGAATTTGTGTCCAATTTTAGCCTTTGGTATATGATGTCCTAAGTATGAGCTCGGTCTTCGATTATTTCGTCTAGAACTTCTTGACTGCAATAATTGTCTGCGAATTGTTGTTCCAAACATTTTGATTTCAATAGTTGAAATGCATAAGTACGGTTCATTTGGATTTCTATGATAGACGGAACAATTTGTTCGGTGAAGATTCCTTCACAGTGGTATAATAATGGATTTTCTATATGTTTTCCCTGCAACTGAAGAGCAGATGCACAACCTAAAAAACGATGTCACATATGGTTCTTAACCATTTTAAAAGTAAACAAATCTGTAGAGTCATCTCAATTTCATAGTTGTTCAGCAGATACAGCGAGGAAAAACTCTTGCACTTATTACGTGCAACTTTTTTTTCAACACAATAATCTATTGCATGCCTTCCATATCCATTTCAGAGTTTATATTGGAAAAATTTCCAATACATCCACCCCAGAGTTTCTGTGTAATTATTTGCAATGTAACTGCGAACGAGAGAAGTTAGAAACTTAATATTGTACTTGACTTTGTGGGGTTAGTTGCATAGCGAAGTTCAATATTGTTCGACAAGATACATTTAGATTCCGAGCTTCTCTTATTTGGGTATCTTCTGCAGTTTGCTGGCACCTCTCATTACGATTGTTGGGAAATATTTCGAATATATCTGACTACTATTCATGGAATGCTGCCACTGTGGAAAGTTCTTTGTAGGTTTCATTTTCAGGTATACAGTGGAGTGTAAAAATGTTTTTTGGTTTCGAATTGATATCTACTAGTGACCCGACCCCAGCACACTGATTTCGCCTCACTTCAAAACAACGATCACACAATTTCATAATGAAAATATAAAAAATGACTGAGTGACTGACGTGAAACTCTACCAATTGTAACAATATTTTAGAGGGAGTAAGAACTTTGCTATTAACACCATCCCGTGCAAATTGATTCTTCGCATACAAGAATCCTAAGGAGTTCCAATAAAGCGATATTAGAATAATTGCTGACGCAATAATCTACCCTCCAAACTCGATTCATCCAGAAATCCTTATTGTCTTCGATATCTCTCATATAGATCTTTCTACATGGAATGGGTATTATATCCTGGGGGTAAGATTGGGGTTGATGCTGACTAATATTTGGGAGGGGAACAACCGCAGCATCCCTTAGGGGATGTTAACTACTAACGATGGTGGGTCCCCGATACCGAATCCTAACATAACGCCCTGAAGGCATTAGTTTTTGAACAGCAGAAATGTGAGAAATAACCAGATGGTTACAGGGAGAGGATTAACTCGTTTTGGAAGGAAAAAAACGACAGCACTTCCAAATCCCCCAAACTGGAAAAACTAAACACAGGCCGACCATTTCATGAAGTATTCATCGATTCGCTTACTTATCAGAATCAAGATAAATATTAAACTGCTCCTTTCAAAAACCCACCATTCTATGGCTTTTTGAAAGCTGGAGTGGCCACACCCTTGATAGCCTATTCGATGCATAAATTTGCATCAGTTTTGGAAAGACGGGAAATAGAAAACTAGTGCGAAATGGCAATGACTCTTATTGAACGTGAACCGTTTCGACCCCAGTAGAATAGGCCGAGCGGCGTTGCCAAATCGCAGATGAAAAGTGGAAGGGAATCCGGAAAATGTATTTTCGAATCTTACTTGATGATATACGTCTGATTAGAAATAAAACTGATTTTCTAAAAAACTCGAGGATATTTTGCTGCAAGTTGATAGAGATTTCTACACTTTCCATATATTTCAGCCTCCTTTCCAAAGTCATTCGTTTTCACAGTCTATAATTCACTGAAACATTTTAGAGAATTCAAGACATGCATACAAAGCTTCTTTGACAAAATATCCCCACCTGGGCAATGTGACGCAATAAAACATACTTTTATATCGCATTATTTTCTTCTACAAGTAAAAAACAAAGATGAAAGATGATAAGAATAATTTGAACCTTCTTCGATCACCGAAGAAATACACAACATATACCACTGGCGACGTGGGCGATAGCCTTGTGGGTTTTCTCACTAAACCAACCGCTGTGTAAACCGGTGGTTCGAACCGCAAGGCCGGACGATCTATTTTCACTTCTTATCATCCAACTCGTGTTAGGAATCACACGTTGAAAGGTGAGACCTCGTTAGTCCTTAGCTAGCACAAGTTTCGACCTCTGAGAGTTGTCCTTCGAAGGGGAGCCAACGCTCGTTAACGGAAAAACATATTTTAGCAGATTTTAACCACAATTGTTGAAAGTTTTTCTTCGAAAAATTCATATGGATTGAAGTCTATTAAACTATACAGATAACTGCTTCCACAACACAACATTTCAAATTACCTAGTGAGTAAATTTGGTAGTAACTATAAACTTGAACCTCAAATTATGAATGGTCCTGTCTAATATTCCGTATACTGGAATATTTAATGGCTAGATATCGGAGTTAGCATCTATAAACTAATAATAATGTATTTATGAGGTAACGTTTTGGAAAATTCCATGAATAAAATCAATTTTCCGTTGAAATGTTGTTATGGGAAATATTCACGTTGTTTCTTTTTTATTACTTCACGTTGGATCTTTTTCATTACTTTGTGTACTATTTCGGAAACACAAACTGAAAACGCATTCGTGAAAATTCACTGACGTACTGTACGATCTCAAAGCAATATAAAGTTCACAAACCTTGTTTATTATTCTCCCACACCCTTCTTTTTCTCATTCGCAGATTACAAGTAAGTAGAAGTAAAAAATATTTCTTTACGGAAAATCAGTAAAATTTTCAGGTTATCTAATTCCATTATTTTTGCCACAGTAAACGTACTAGGTAATGAAAAAACGTTTATTTTCAGTCTACAAATACAGAACGTAGACTTTTACTTGAATTTCCCTAGATCTAGCGATTTTCTGGGAAATTTGGCAACGTTGCACTGCCACCGAATAGAGCCGTCGCCGTAGTTTTGGCGGTCATGGGAAGGAGCGGCACGAGCGCTGCATCGAATCACGTGACGTCTGCAACCCCTAACGCGCATTGCAGCAGTTACTATGACTACGATACTTTTGCTTCTTCTTCCTGCTCGAACGTGTGTATGAGCTGCCATTGATTCGAAATGTAGGTGAGACCCGAGTTTATTTATACCGGGAGTTCTGCCGATGAAATCGGTTCTTAATGAGGGTGGTTTTTAGGGGTAATTGGATTTTGATTGGGATCAGGGTGTGGTTTTTCTGAGGCTAGGGATATGAATGGTATGAATGAGGAAAGTCGGGGCGTTCAGATAGGATTCAATACCCAGCTTACTAATCAGATATTTCAATAATCAACTCAAGGGCGTTTATTTGGTTTGCAGTTTGATATTTAATATTTAACAAATATACAAGGAATATAAGAAACAGCTGGAATATTCAAAACAGTGTAGGTGGTTATTGCTACAAAAGAACCATCTTCGTTCCAGAAAAATCGTAGGGAGTTGCTAAACAACTTAAATCTGGTTTAGAATAGTAAAAAACAAATTGCAGTATTGATCATATAAAGCCATCAAGTCATACAAACTATATCAATCATCTAAAGTGAAATTCAGGATTTTCAAAATTGTGCAAATAATGAAATCAACACATAATTTCAACAATCAATTTATGACGAATGTTGGCATCTCAACGATGAATCGATGAAAACCGTGAAAAACCGTAACACATCTTGAAGTTTTTTTTTTCTAGCGTGGTAATCAATTCAACTTTCTCATTTGTTATTCAACTTTTATATTTTCGCTAGAAATTATTAGGATTTTCAGAAGATATACCCTACTTCAGTATATTTTCCAAAAAATTATCCAAACACGGGATTCATGACTTTTCTATCTTTTGATGATAAGAAAAGGTTAGTTTTAAGACTCAAAAAATTACTAAAGCAAAAGATTTAAAATACTTTATAAGAAACTCAGATATGCTTTAGACAAAACAGAATGTGATAAGTCAGGATTAATGAACAACAAAAAATGAAAGTGAACAGTGAAGATTGACAATAAGTACCTACATTCAAGAATTTCATTCCATCAAAAATACTAGGAGTTAAATATTAGCCTCAAAAATTTATTGAAAGAAATCCACTTAAACTATAGTACAATTCCATAATAGTAGGCACTAAATTCTGAGGAATATCATAGCATTAAAACTAAAACATTGTTATCAAGGTTGTAATTCTATATATTTTATCAAAATTTTTCCTCATCTGTTTAGTATAATTTCCGTACGCCACTGCAATAGACATATTAAGGCAAAAAGTCAGTCATTTCTGAGAGTTGCGTGCCTACTATTTTGGAATTATAGTATAGTTTGTCAAGGAAAAAATAAAATACAAGAAAATGAGCAAGTATTCGAAGCAAGAATGACTAGTTAATGAAAAAGAAGAAAACGACGACAAAATAAACCATTTACAGAAAAAATTAGTACAGTGGTAATAAAAGAAATGATTCAGAATGTATAACATGATAAACAGAAAAAGAAAAAATATCACCTCATTTGAACATTCTACTATAATTTTACGTTTTTTACTGTAGGAGAAATTATTCCAGAATTTATTCGACTGTTTAAATTTCTATTGT
Organism: Leptinotarsa defecta; assembly: GCA_015342085.1. Lineage (NCBI taxonomy): Eukaryota > Metazoa > Arthropoda > Insecta > Coleoptera > Chrysomelidae > Leptinotarsa > Leptinotarsa defecta. Next base: position 2,584 of record WOGO01002292.1, on the reverse strand, counting down.
ATCATAAAGTACTATACTTGTACAGCTTTTCTGAGAGTCTTTTAAGTGAATCAACATTTTTCTTTACTCAATTGGTATCAACCCCGCCAAAAAAACTGAATCCCCAACGCCTCTAAAGCACTTCCGATATTGATGAAACAAAAAACAAAAGGCGATTAACCTAAACTCTAATTCCACTTAATAACGAAAACATCGGAAGTTCATTACCAGCGCCAGCTACGTGAAGCAATCAAACAAGAGCACTTATCTCATTTCACGTGGCCAGCAAGTCATCGAATATCTCACGGAGTGAATGAATTTTTCGATCGACAGACTCATATTGTATTTTGCTTTCCCATAATCATTAAACGCTATGCGGTTACGTCCATGTCCGGTGGATAAATTGACCTGGAATTAATTTCGGTTTCAGTGAACGAAACTGGTCGAGACAGAGCTATTTTTGAAGCGTCAGGTGAATCGAAATGTACGGAGTGAGTTTTTTGTCATTAGAAACAATTTCATTCTTTATTCATACTTGACTAAAACTATGTTTTTTATACCATGTTTCTACGACCTAGACAATTATCTTAACGGAGTAGTGGCAAAATATATCAATTAAAAATATAATAATAGTATAATATATTGTATAAATCCTATTTAAATAATTTTATTCTTCATTCATCGATTCCCAGATAGTAAGTACACCATATAAATCACACTGTATTTTTCAGATCGTTAGCATTAATTTTTTCAAATTAGGTTTGTTTCAGTGATAACTGGAAATAATAACAATCAATGATTTCTGTTTTAGAAAAAAAAAATGGGTGTATTGTATAAGTTCATATCGTGTAAGGTTTTGTTTCGCACTTAATTCTAGTCTGATAGTTCAAGAATTTACATATTATTTTTCATTTTTCATGTTACAATTTGAAAATAAAAATATTTTGATTTATTCGGTTTTTTCTTTCAAATGAAAATAATGTATAAACTGATTTGAAGTTGAGAACTTTTTGCACATGGCAGTCTATTGTTGTCAAAAATACGAAAGATTCAGGTTTTCAAGGAGACTCTGATTCTTAATCTGTCTGTTTAAAATTTGTTTTTCCGTTTATCAGCTGTCGCCCCCATACGAACGACAACTCTCAGAAACTGAGAAACTTGTGCGAGCTAAGGACTAACGAGGTCTTACCTTTTAACGTGTGATTCCTAACACGATTCATAGATATGATCCGCATAAAGAAGTGTTTTCAATATTTTTTATGTGTTTAGTACTTACAGAATATGTGTTTGATTGATGTGTTGATTTTTTCAATCATAACTGTAGCTCGCTCATTTTTCACAATCACTCCATGAAAGACACTACCCCCACTCTTGAATTTTATTTTTCTTTGGTGTATATTTGGTTTGAAAATCAAATTTATTTCAGAACACTACATCAACGTGTGCAGTATCAGTTCAGTCATCTGAACAATTACATCCATATCCAACTTAGCAACCTTTCCAGAACGAGTTTCAAATTACAGCAGCTTCCAGAACCATCTCAAAAGCTGCAATTCTCTGCAGCTTCCAAAACCGACTCATCACACCTAGAATTCCATTTGTGAACAAAATATCGGTGAGTCATGTTAATAAATAAAATCCAAATAGTTGATTTTCCAAAAATCAAGTCGGTAATTGATAAATACATTTTACACATCAAAGATAATTATTCGGATCATATTGTCAAACAAGCTATACAATTTATTAATAAACATATAAAGAAATGCGTTTTAGCTATGAAAAAAATTAAATTTTCGGTTGGAGAAAAAAAGAAAATTACACAAATTGGGGAATTGAAACTCTTCAAAGTGATTATAAAAATAGTGAATAATAAACGTATAGGCTCGTGTTTGAAACGACGAAGCACCAGGGTGAAGGGGCAAAATGTTAACAATGTTTTCAATAGTAGAGTAACAACGGGGGTAATCCTAAAAAGTTTCTAGGCGATGCTTTTTCATTATTCAAACGTGACATTTCCAAAATTTTGAAACAAATGTCATGCCTCAAAGTTAATTTAACTTTATCAGGGGATTTTATTAAGGGATCAAATGATGGGGAAATTGTTGATCGCAAATATTTCAGTACGCCAAATAAAGGTATCGCTGCTTGGTACAATGTAAACTCAGTGGATGTTATATTGAATAAATAAGGCGAATTTGAAGAACAACAGTCGGGGTGGGCTTTGATAAAATTCTTTTGTTGGAAGTTGCAAATAATAAATATGTGATTGGTAACGGTTCTTCTTTCATTCCACTTCCGCAAGAAATCGCAAGGAAGCAGGCATGCATTAATGTACAAAACGATGACGAAATGTGCTTCTTTTGAAGTATTATTAGCGCCTTGTATCCTGTAGCAAAAAATTCTAATAGAGTGTCAAAATATCCACACTATTCTACAGTTTTGAAAACTACAAGGCTAAATACTCCAATGGACTTACATCAAATTTCCAAATTTGAAAATTAATGATATTTCTGTAAATGTTTACACTTTGGAATTGAATCAAGTAAAGAAAAAATCATTTTTTGTAGTTGTACCCGCCAGACTAACGACAACAAAATGAGACAGA
>WOGO01002291.1:0-16121 GCA_015342085.1 Leptinotarsa defecta | reverse complement strand
TTGTAGGTTTACATGTGCATGATAATTTTGTATATATTTATTTTATTTTGATCTGTGCATCTCTGTGTATATGTATTTTAATTTTAATACTAAGGAAATAACGACGTTGTAATGTTTCATTTACAATGAATAAATTGATTGATTGATTGATTGAATCAAACTTTTGAGGTTAATAGTAATAGTAGTTAAACGATTATTTAACGATGAAAGTAAACACAGGATAACAGAGTAATATTGTTGAATAGAATAAATAATGTATAATGAAATATAATATCTTTAAAATGAAATTTTATGCAAATGAACTAATATCACAAATTTTCAGGTCATGGTCGAGCTGTGCATGATCTGAGTCCAGTACGAATAGTTAAAAATCCAGACGGATCTCTAGCGCAGGCTGCTATGATGCAATCTGCTTTAGCTAAGGAAAGGCGGGAACAGAAGATGCTCCAACGAGAACAGGAAGTCGATTCTCAGCCATCAGGAAAAAATAAGAATTGGATAGACCCTCTTCCAGAAGAAGAATCCAAGGCTACAACTGTCCGAGGGATTGGCTTGCAATCACAAGACCTACCAGAGTGGAAGAAACATGTAATAGGTTTGTTGAGACTACATTAAGCTTTGGTTCTGTTTCACAAATTTGATTTTTTCAGGTGGCAAAAAATCTTCATTTGGAAAGAAAACAAATCTATCAATAATTGAACAACGCCAATCACTTCCAATTTATAAACTGAAAGAAGAACTAAGAAAAGCAGTCACTGATAATCAGATCCTCATTGTAATAGGAGAAACAGGATCAGGAAAAACTACGCAGATCACCCAGTACCTGGCCGAAGCGGGGCTAACTGCTCGGGGAAAAATTGGATGTACTCAGCCAAGACGTGTGGCAGCCATGTCTGTGGCAAAACGAGTTGCTGAAGAATTCGGTTGCAGATTGGGGCAAGAAGTTGGATATACCATACGGTTTGAGGATTGCACGAGCCCAGAAACAATGATCAAGTACATGACAGACGGTATGTTATTGCGAGAATGTCTCATGGATTTAGACTTGAAACAGTACTCGGTTATTATGCTGGATGAAGCCCACGAAAGGACAATCCATACTGATGTATTGTTTGGGCTACTCAAGCAAGCTGTTCTGAAACGAAAGGAGTTGAAACTGATTGTCACTTCTGCTACACTGGATGCAGTCAAGTTTTCAGAGTATTTTTTCAAAGCTCCTATTTTTACCATTCCTGGTAGGACTTTTCCGGTTGAAGTTTTATATACAAAAGAGCCAGAGACTGATTATTTAGACGCTAGCTTGGTGACTGTTATGCAGATTCATTTGAGGGAGCCGCCTGGTGATATTCTTCTGTTTTTGACTGGACAAGAAGAAATTGACACTGCTTGTGAGATTTTATACGAGCGAATGAAATCTTTAGGTAAGAATTTATACTGATTTGAATTATTCTTTCATTAGTGATTGAAATAACACTATTAACTCAAAATTTTTGTAGTGAATTTCTTTTTATTTCATCACGTTATGAATATACATTTGTGTCATAAAAAGTTGGTACAAATTACTGTGCAAATAGAGTGAACAATATAAAAGAATCATTAAATTGACATTGACATAATTTCATATTTCAAAATTTCTTTGACATCTGTTGAAGAAGTTAAGAAATAAATAATCAAAAAGGAATAACTGCAAATATCTTAGAATTTTTTTGTCCATTTCTGAAGACAGAAGCAGATTTCGGCCTCTGAAACGTAGAGATAAGTATTGTATTATTTCTTAGCAATTTTTTTGATAGGCAAAATTGGTCAATATGACAAGTTACTGATAAATAGAACATTTTTCTTTGTGAAAAATACTTTGATTTTATGCAGTAACTTATTAGGGTAAACTAAAAAGTTTGCCCTTCTACACTTGTATAAAGTTCTCCATTATAATTTTTATATTTTTTCAGATTGTGGAAGGTAACAAATACCCCAAAAAAGTTGATGAAAAACTGATTTTCCTCCACAGAAAATAACTTTCGTTGAATAGAATAAAACAATTTCATATAAGGTGATCTTTGATTTTCCTTTTTAACAAATTAAAATTCAATTCAGTTAGTAGTGAAAGTGTATTGGAAATGAAGTCTCTTTTGTGAAGATTAGTAATTATTATCGTGAATATGCATATTTTATTGATGACTCGTTCATATTCTTAAATCGTATCTTCAGTATAATTTTTTTTAAGGATCAATAACTTTATTTGTGAAATTATAAAACAACAATAAAAATTAATTGGCACTCCGGGGCAACTTCATTGATTCCGGTGGTGCATTTGCTTTTTCAGCTGCAGGAAAACCCGAAAAAACCTGCCTCATCTGAAACAGTGTTAATATTGGCACATTTACTTTCTCTGCTTCTCTCCTTTGCTTGAATCTGCCAGAAATGTAGAGGATGATCATTTTATTTTTGTTTGAAAAAGAGCATGTTGCAATTTTTTTATGCTAAATTTTATTTTCAGGTCCTGATGTTCCTGATCTAATCATTCTTCCTGTTTACTCCGCACTTCCTTCTGAAATGCAGACACGAATTTTTGAACCTGCACCACCAGGCAGCAGGAAGGTTGTAATTGCTACTAACATTGCAGAAACATCACTTACCATAGATGGAATTTTCTACGTTGTAGACCCCGGATTCGTGAAGCAAAAAGTTTATAATTCTAAGACTGGAATGGATTCTTTAGTCGTAACACCCATATCTCAGGTAAGATCATTTTATCAATTGGTTTAGGTTATCATTGGTTAGTAAACAAATGCACTTTCTTAATAATGATTATACTATTGAAGAGAACAAAATCCTAGCTTGTAGGTCGTAGTCAATTGAAACAAAAGGATTCTTCTGCTACTGCAGCAGATATCATCAGTGGTGTACATGTTAACTAAGATATAACTTTCATCAACACATATACCACTGGTGATATATGAGCTGTTATATAGTGTGAAAACTTATGAAGGTTTATCCAGGTATACCAATGGGCCATGGGTTCTGGAAGTATGAGAGTATATTAGTTATATTCTGTAGTTTATGCCAAAGAAGTCACTGGCGGAAGCCATTGTATATAAATAAATTTTGTGATTACTGCAGTTGAATTTATGAGCATTGAACTTGAACTATATTTCAACTCTGAATTACACCCATGCTAAACCGGGGCATGTCGCTATTTGTGAATGAAATTTAATAATAATATGTGTTATAGTGATGAATATCCTAATTATAGACAACATAGTCTTGGAAATTTGCATATGCACAGACTATTATCACTCGCTTTCACAAATATATTTTTTGTTAGGGTCACATTTATTTTTGCTACATTTTTTTATGTTATCAACGAAAATAAATGAGTTTCTTCATCTTCAATTTCAAAATGTCTCCGAGAACTTTAACAAAAAATCATTAGGAAAACCTAGACAAAAATCATTTGAAATATATATTTTCAGAAATAACATTTGACCTGCCGATAATTTTGTAATATATTTTTCTAGTATGGAGGTATGGATTTTATTCCATCATAGGTTTCTACGCTGTATTCTTTTTATGTTGTTACATTTTATGTCCTATTACATGTTTATTTGATTTTGTAAAACGTTAATCTCTTGTACTCATACTGCTAGAATCTAGTCCAATGTTATGTGCTCTAACATTCAAAAGTCAAATGCAGATTGAAAGAGGTACTGAATATGTAATTTGTTTATTTAGGCACAAGCCAAGCAAAGGGCAGGACGAGCTGGACGAACCGGCCCTGGAAAATGTTACAGGCTTTATACAGAACGGGCATATAGGGACGAAATGTTACCAACCCCGGTGCCTGAAATTCAGCGAACGAATCTAACAACCACCGTACTCCAACTTAAAACAATGGGTATCAACGACTTGCTGAATTTTGATTTCATGGATGCACCGCCAGTTGAATCACTAATCATGGCTTTGGAACAGCTTCATTCGTTATCAGCTTTGGACGACGAAGGATTGCTGACAAGGCTAGGTAGAAGGGTAAGTTAGTTTGAATATAGTTGACTTAATGTTTTTTCAGTAGTGGAAGTTAGAAGTTTTGTGTTTAGTTCATTATTCCATGAAATGCTAACATTGTAAGAATAGTGTATAATGCATATAAGTACTTCGAAGTCGAACTGGCAGATGTATTTCCTTATCAAAATCGTCTCAAGCAAGCAAGATCATATCAGTATATTTTTAAATAGAATATTGGATGGGGATTTTATATTAGAAAAATTAACAGTGAAAAACATCGTAAAATTGAAACAAATTACTCAGGATCCCATTGTTCTTTTCTGTTTCAACTGTAATCAGAAAGTTTCTTTTCGACTAAACAAATCTCTTCAAACATTTTTGCAGATAGAACAAATAAAACCAGGTAGAAGCAAATTTCTCATCTACAAATACCAAAATATTCAATGTAGTTTTATGAAGGTAACAAATTATAATTTTATTGTTTTTATGTTACTTCATTTTAGCCCTCAATAGTAGAAAGGAATAAGTTGGTGGATATGTTGATATCAAAAAAATATGAAACTATCATATGTATGTTATACGTATGTATGTTATACGAAACATTTGACCTTTTTTGTTTGAATCTAATATGTTTTTGATATATCTATTGTATATATTGTATTGTGTATCTGCAATGTGCAAGCAATATCTGATATTTATTAAATCTAAAGAAATTAACTTCAAATGTTCATTAGTTCGGACTCCCATTGTCTAATATGATAAAATATTATTTCAAATCCCTGAGAAAACAAAATTGAAAATTAAAATGAATAGCTGAAAATAACAATTATATTAAGCAAAAAAAACCTGAGATGAAATAACAATAAAACAAATATAAGCTAAATATTGAAAATAGTAAAATGAAATGAAAATTAAAAGATTTCAAAACAGATTACTTCACGGCGTTTTGATTGTTAGTATCCATAATCGTCTTCGGGTAATGACTGGAAGTCCAAACTAATGAAATTCACCGTGAAACATTGTCAACCACCTTCAAACAAGCAATATCTGTTTCAATTGACAATTTGGAGCTATCAAATATTCAATCAGTGCCTTGAATTGGTTAGGTTTGCGAAAAAATATCAGAGACTTTCATTCAGTAATCGAAATTAATATCATCTTTATTTACAGATGGCAGAGTTTCCTCTAGAACCCAATCTTTCCAAGATGCTCATCATGTCAGTTGATCTACTATGCTCCGATGAAATTTTAACAATTGTCAGCATGCTCTCCGTGCAGAACGTCTTCTATCGACCAAAAGATAAACAAGCTTTGGCTGACCAAAAGAAAGCAAAGTTCAATCAGCCTGAAGGCGACCATCTCACCCTTCTCGCTGTGTATAATAGTTGGAAAAATAACAAATTTTCCAATGCTTGGTGTTATGAGAATTTCGTTCAAGTAAGAACTTTGAAGCGTGCCCAAGATGTTAGAAAACAATTGTTAGGTATTATGGATCGACATAAACTGGACGTTGTATCAGCAGGAAGAAATACTGTGAGGATACAAAAGGCTATATGTTCAGGGTTTTTCAGAAATGCCAGCAAGAAGGATCCTCAAGAAGGATACAGGACCCTGGTGGATGGTCAAGTGGTTTACATACATCCTTCAAGTGCACTGTTCAACAGACAGCCTGAGTGGTGAGTACTATTCAAAGTTTCATGTATACATAACAGTATCACAGGTAAACTGAAGGGTATCGCAGATTTGTGCATTTTTTCAGATCACCAGTGTTGCATAGAGTTATTTTGACTTTGCAAAGTTCAGAGATCAATCTTTTTTTGGAAAGATTTTCATATTCAGTTCTATCACACCTTCAAAATAAACTGTATACTCTATCATTCACTGAGGAAACAGTTATCTCTTGTTTCAGATATCTTCATAGACTGCTGACAAAGAAATTTCTGCTTTTTCTCTAGATTCGTAAATGATTTGGCCTCATTTTAATCCCTGAATTTCTTTTGACAAAGATTATATCCATATCAAGGCATTTATTCCAGCATTTTTTTGTTGAATTGAATATCAAAAATTCAAATCACTTGGCATTCGACAAGTTTTCTGCTAAAAAAAGTCGACGGCAATATTATTTTTCAGATGTTCTTTTTAGCATCTAAAGTGTAACCTGTTAGCCAACTGCCCTTTGTTCTATTTCTGTAATATGTTAAATATTATCTGACAAATTTTCAACACATCATTTTTTTTCTATCTCGTGTGTGGGACCAACCTTATGGTCCAGACGTACACCAAATTTCATATAACAATTGACTGAGGCATTTCTGGAATTATTGATTGGGAATAAAGTATTATTATTGTTATCATTATATATCAGAAATATCCACTGATGCTACATAATCCTTTGCTTGAGTTTCTGAAGGAATACATATTCAACATTCAACATAGAAAAAGAAACCAGTATTTCTAAAATTTGTTTATTAGTTCGGAAAATAATTTTCCGAGAAATCATTTGTGTTTGAAGTGAGACATTCTCCAAATGACATGCTGAATTCAATTTACATTTTTTCTCAAATTTTTTGCTATTTGACTCCATAACATGTTCCTGCAAAAACTTGAATTTGCCACTATATTCAACTTCATCACTCACATGAAAATGTGGTGCAATCTTTTCATTCAATGCTAATAATTATTTGTGTCATTTCATGTATTACAACTTTCCCAGAATGCATCTCGTTATAATAACCTTTAATGTTCAGGTTTTCTTTCGCCATACAAAAAGCAGGTTCTTTTGTACTTGTACATCATCAATAATATTCTCAACACGACGTAATCTTGCTCTTCTAGAGAATCGATAATGTAGAAAAGACACGTCTGAAGAAGCTATTGATTAGGGAAACATGTGTTGCATTTTTTAAAACTGATTAGTGAAAATCTCACAATAAAGTGTCCCTTGAATATGTTATGGATTTTCATCACATGAGAATTCCATGCAACACATTTTCGCATTTGTTATCTTTTGAGTGTTTCACATCATTTGGCTCAGAAATTCATGCAGATAACTATTATAAGGCACTAACACGTCTTGAATAAGACGAAAAAGAATAGTCTAAAGGATACTTTAGTTGTAAACTCATTTTCAAAATTAAGTTGAATAGATTTTTACTTCGATTTACCTTTGAATTCGTATGCTCAGTGTTCCTTTGATAAAAATAAGATATTTTTTTGTTGCAAAACTAATATTCATATATTTTCAGGGTGATATATCATGAGCTTGTACAAACAACAAAAGAATATATGAGAGAAGTAACTACCATCGATCCAAAATGGTTAGTTGAATATGCCCCTGCATTCTTCAAATTCTCGGACCCAACAAAGCTGTCCAAATTCAAGAAAAACCAGAGGCTGGAGCCATTGTACAATAAGTACGAAGAGGCCAATGCTTGGAGAATATCGAGAGTACGGAGAAGAAGAAACTAATTTTTATCAATTCTTTTTTTATTGTATGTTTGTTAATGAAAGGTATGTGAATGTTGTGTATATGGATATTATTTATTTTAAATGTAATATTAAGAAATATTAGAATATCATTTGATGAAACTTAACATCAAACATTTAGTTTTGGTTTGTTTTTTTTTTGTTTCATACAGAGATGTTTATGCTATTGCCATACAGAAGATATAATTTTTGTTAATCCACTTACATCTAAGCAAATCGCTTGGCCCTCGCCATACTGATGATTAGAGTTTAGAGTGCTCAATGATCACACATGTGAAATGATGAAAACTATACGACTAGCAGTGGCGAGATGGCTAAAGCATAATTGCACTTCAATACTACATAATATACAGTGCAAACGAAAAAAGCCCCTTCTCAGCCTTCCATCGATATCAATGTTGAATAAATTTTATGTAAAAAGACAATTTTCAGTTCTCACAATTAGAAAAACAAAAGTTCAGCATCTCAGAAAAACGTAAGGAGTTATTTTACTATGCTGTGGATTAAAAAAATAAGCTAAGGATTGGAACACAATATATATAAAAAATATATATGAAAATAATTACAACTTACCTCAGCGAAACCAATTCCGGGAAAATTAAAAAATTGTTAGAAATCACTACGTTAATATGTTGAAAAATAAGAAAACACTTTTTATGAATAAAAAATTGACGCGAATATCAATAATAAATCCGGTTAACAATAATAAAATGAATAAAATCATCTTTCGTGAAAACAGATCAATAACAATTAGTGACAATGAACATGAAATAGCTGAGAAATTCAATAATTATTGAGAAATGGTCATCCACAAATTATTCAGTTCTTTCTCCAAATTCAAACTGTTAACCAAGACTGAACTGCGAAAGATTATTCATTCCTTAGACAATAAAAACTAGTCTGAAGTACATAATAGCAAATTTAAAAAAAAACATTCGAGGTAATTGGATATGTGATATTAAACTTTGTGAATACATCTCTGGATAAAGGAATATTTCTGAATCAACTGAAGATAACTTCTGTTATTTCACCAAAGGTTGGTAATATAATTGAAGCAAGCGAATTTCGCCCAATAAATACTTTATCAACCTTGGAAAAAGTCCCCAAACTAGCAGTTTACGAACAATTAGTTGCATACTTTGATAATAATTAATCATTCTTAGGTCAACAGTCAGGATTTACAAAAATCATTCCTGTGAATCAGCTAATCAATATACTTTCTCTAGATGAATATACTTTCTCTAGCTGGAAAAATGCTCATGATGAGAATAAATACACTGTAGCTGTCTTTCTTGACTTCAAGTGAGCATTTGAAACAATCGACAGAAATATTTTGATAAAAAATTAAATTATTATGGGTTAACAGGCTGTGCTGGCTTGGTTTCTTAGTTACCTTAGTGAAAGAAAACAAAAATTGGTTCAAAAATATCTGATGAGATATTGACATTGGTGTTCCCCAGGGAAGTGTACTGGGCCCACTTTTATTGTTTATTATATTACCTAAACTGTTTTTATTATGTTTCTTGGGCACCTGAACTTAATCTGTTTGCAGACGATACATTGAGTTTATACTTTGAATACAGGACTTAATGATGCTGTAGATACCTCAAAGGTTCTATGAAGAATATCAAAAAATATTTACATATAAATAAATTAAAATTAAATGCAGATAAAACAAAAATTATGGTGATAACCAAATATAAATTGAACTCTATTGATTATAATGAAATAAAGATTGAAATTGGTAACAATACCTTGGAATATGTGTCTGAAATGAAGTATCTGGGAGTTGTTGTAGACAACACAGTCATGCTGAATATGTTAAAAAAAATCAAAAAAATTATATATTTTCTAGAATAGCAAATAATTTGACTGTTAACTCCAGAATATTAATATATAATTGTATATTTAAACCTCATCTTGAGTACTGTCCAACTTTAATACATTTAATAAACCAAAATAGGGCTTCCCAACTTCAAAAACTCCAAAATAGGGGCATGAGAATTATCTTAAGATGATCACGTGTTAAATATGCTGCAATGGCTGTCGGTTATCCTTTTTAACAATGGTTTTTATATTTAAAATAACCAAAGATCTCCAACCAACTAATTTTACTGAATTTTTTGTTTTGAATAAAATACATGAACTCGAGATTAGGTCTTATGCTAATTTTCATATATATAGAACTCACACAGGTGGCGGTATGAAAAACTTATTCTATAAGGGACTACGGGAATTTAACAATTTACCAAATTCCATTAAAGATGCATATAAGGGAGTTTAAAAGTAAATTATTGGAATACTTAAAGCATTAGTTAGTTGTCAAATATGTATATAGGTATGTTTGTGTTACTATATCAATATTTGTTTTTAACATTGGTTCTTATAAATTGTCTATCTTTTTTATTATTATCTTTTTACCTATTTTATTTTCATTATCTATATATCGATTTGAATTTTATTAATATTTTTGGCACTGTTTGGAAATTTAAATTTGAATTATTAGTTATTATATCTTGTAAGATTAGGATATATCCTATAATAAACTAACAATGAATGGGAGATCTTGTGATACCTCAGGGTTCAGTATTTGTTTTCTTCTGTTCTTGATGTACATGAATGATCTATTAACATGAAAGGCAAATTCACTATGTTCGCAGATGATAACGCATTGGCAAAAAAGTGAATCAAGCAACATTTCAGAGAACATAACTGAAGTTTAAAATTGAACATTTTTGGGGAAGAAGCTTTTTAGCTTTCTACTTCTCCATCATTGAAGAAAAATGAGGAAAACTTCTGAAGAAAAATACTTTTTGATTTCCATTTTAAAAAGCATTGAGAATCTTGATCTTCTAGCCTCATTTAAGTTTGGTGAGACATGTCACTGGAGAATGCTACTTTTCTTTTCCTGAATCTCATTAGCATTGCCACTAGAGATTGAAGAAAATCAAATCCTGCTAGAAAGGACCTCTTTGAGAGAAAAATCATTCGAAAGTAGCGATTCACATTAGATTTGAATCGCTAGAGATTTAATCCATTTGTTAAAATGTTCTCAGGAACTTTATTCCACATAAACGCAGTTCTCCAAATGAATGAGTTCTTAAACAGTGAAGTTCGAGGTGTTCTGAGTTGAACCTCAGAATGGTGAGCAGTGACAGTTCGTCGCATAATCTTTGATTTGCTTTCTAGTAAATTGATATTGTCTTGTCTTTCAAAGCAGTCCTATTTTATATTTATTTCCAAGTTTTTCACTGTTTCCCATAATTTTTATCTATGTCATCAAATAAGAAAAAAATCTCTATAAGTATCTCGTGAATAATATCTAGAAATTGAGTAATGGAACTTTTGAAGTACATGGCACAGGATTTGGATAATTGCTTCTGGATACAAATTTGGAAATTTCACAATGTCGAAATGTTTCTGAAATAGTTTGCGATTCAAACATTCGAATTTTTCTATTCTTATCTTCTTATTTTAATTTTTTTGTCGTTCTTTTGCTTCAAGGGCAATTCTAATTCTTTGAATGTTGGCACTGTCTCTAGAAAGTTTAGATTTATATGACTTCGATCTGCCGATGGAATTTGTTTCTTGATAAGAAGGTTTCATAGTCTTGGACAATATCAAAAACTTTGTCGGTATCTGTCCTTGTTAGGACATTACGGTTTCTAGGTTTGGCTCAAGCCTCGAAGAACCCTGCCCATGTGGATGAAGTGAGCCCGAAACAGCTAAGCATGTAATAGATAGATGTCTGGAGAGAATAGAAAGAGAGGGGGATGTGTAGACTGCGAGGGCAAAATGGAGTAGAGAACGAATAGATTACATTCGTTAATGAATGGGCAGAGCAAATGGTGAGGGAAGAAAGAGTTGATTAGATTAGAGGCTACAGGAAAATAATCGAATAAGGTGCTTGCAGTCTCCTTGACCGAGATTGAGGAACCAACAATATTGTAAACATATTTTTTGTTCTAGTCTTAAAGTTCGGGTTACACCATATAGGGACCTTCAAACGACAATCAAATTCAAAAGAGTAGGAGTATTTCTTTTATGTAATTTAATAAACTTCAAAATCAATGGTAACAGTGGTTATGTTAGTTATTACATAGATGTTAAAATACTGCCACGCCAATAATTAGTTTTTATGTATGATACATCACGTAATATTGAGAGAGATGCAAAATAGTTCAAGATTATTGTTCTACTTCATTTGAAAATGCAAGATAGACAGTTTTATTCAACATGCTACATGTTTATATGAAATGAAATTAATTGAAGGAAAGCTTTCATTGTGAGTGAGGTGAGGTGAATGTATATTTATTCATTTGATGTTGATAGCCTTTTATTTTATTTTTTCCGAATAATATACTCGTTTTTTGTTTTTGATTATTAATTTTGCTCACTGGTTGAAGGACTTCATCCACATGGGCATCGTTCTTCGAGTCTTGAGCCAAACCTAGAAACCATAGTGTCCTAACAAGGACAGATATCGACAAAGTTGATGATATTGTCTAAGACTATGAAACCTTCTCATCAAGAGACAAATTCCACCGGCAGATCGCGGATGGGTCGCGGTTTGGCGAAGCAGAGTTGAAAGGGTTTTGTTGGCAGTGGTAGCGTTAGTTAGGGGGGTTGTTCTTCGCTCACTTAAGGATCTTTCGGCTAGATAAGGCACTTGCAATATGGTTTTTACTGTTCTGATTAAGTGAACATAACCTAACCCTAACATATCTATTGTGTGTTAACAGATCTGAAATCTAAGGAAGAACAAATAAAATGAAAATGAGTGAAATGTTAGGATTATTAAAAATATTAAATTACTGGACCGAAATACTTGAAAGTGGAGATTATCAATTCAAAAAAAGCAAGTTTTGTAAATCAAACGAATTATTGTGATTTGAAATGAAAAAAAAAAAAATAAGTGAAATGTCAAATATATATTAACAAAAATGTTTCGATATTTAGTATCCACAATTATCTTCGGATTGGTGCGGCTAAGTTTTTTTTTACATTCACGAACAAAAACACACCAAGAAACTAAATCAAACGATGGAGATGGATGAACTGCTGCCAAAAAATTAATATTTTAAGAGGATATAGATGATTAATATAACTATTAAAATAAAAATTTCCTTACTTATTTCAACAAGTTATTGTCTTCTAGTAATACATACAGGGTCAATAAAGGCAAGAACTATTATGTTACAAGTTCTTCCCATAGATTGAGGAGGATATTCATTTTCCTTCAGTACTCTTGAGTAATAATTATCAATAAGCTGAAAACAATCGAAAACATTACATTACCATATGTATATTAATTCAAACAATATTCAGAAAAGTTCTTTATTTTTTCAACATGTGTTAACATACCTAATAAATATATTTCTCAAAAACGTACAAAAAATATTATGAGCAATATTCAAATGAATGATATGAACTAACAATATTATTTATTCCCTGACTGTCAAATTCCCGTATCAAATACTAAACTACTTGGTCTCTAATAAAAATATGGAATGTTTGTGGAATATCTTGCTTAGGATAGATCACAGACCCGATTACCTGAATAATCTGGAAACACCTTTTAAGCTGCCATAGTATTGCATACTATGCTGCGGTAAAATATTTTCATTCATCCACAATCTATATTGAAGGAATTAAATATTATATTATACAACCTCTTGTCCATCACTTGAAAGTGACAATATTTAAAATATCTTTCAAGTTAGTTATGAATTCTAATTAATTCACTATCAAAAATGACATTTTACCGGAAAATTTTAAAGTAATTCATTATCAAATTTCCACTCAACAACCTCAACAGCAAGTTCTTGAAAACTCATTTTTAATTTTGATCACATTAAAGTTTAGTCAACTGCTGGGAAGCCTTGTTGATATAACACAACTAATGCTAAATAATTATTAATAAATGTAATACTGAGAAATGGATATTGTGATTTCCTCAATTAATAAAATTTGTGCTCCAGACTATTGAAAGTATTTGTACTTGAGTCAATATGATTATCTGCTATTCCTCGATTTTGGCGATTCCTTGGCTGGGACAGATTGCTTTGTAGATGGAGCTTGAGTGGTAGTCTGCATCTTAGGAGTACTTTGTTGTGTGGGAGGAGGAGGAGCTTGTTTTAAAGGGGGGGCCTGTTGTTGGGGAGAAGCTTGTTTTGGAGGAGGCGTTTCCTGTTGGGGCGGGGCTTTCTTTGGAGGAGTTTGCTGTTGAGGCGGGGCGTTCTTTGGAGAATTTTGCTGTTGGGGCGGGACTTTATTTGGAGAATTTTGCGGTGGGGTTTGTTTTGGAAGAGGTGTTTGATGTTGAGGCGAGGCTTGTTTGGGAGTTGGTGATTGTTGTTGGGGTGAGGCTTGTTTCGGCGGCGTCTGTTGTTGGGGCGGTGCTTGTTTTGGAGGAGGCGTCTGTTGTTGGGGCGGTGCTTGTTTTGGAGACGTTTTCTGTTGGGCTGAGGCTTGTTTTGCAGGAGGACTTTGTTTCTGAGGTGAATCTTGTTTTGGTGGAGTTTCAGGAGAAGCATGTTTTGGAGAAGGAACCTGTTTTGTAGAGGCTACTTTTTCTCGAGGAGCAGTTTGTTTAGTGGCAGGAGAACTATTTTCTTGGGAAGGTTGTTTCATTCCTTGCTTAGGAGGAGGTGGTTGATGAGGAGGGGGAGGAGGAGGTTGTTTAGTAGGAGTTGGTGTGGTTTGTCGAGGAGGTTGTTTGGTAGGAGTTGGGGTGGTTTGTCGCGCAGGAGCAGACGTGGTTTGCTGTTTTGAAGGAGGTGCTTGTTGCTGTTTAACTGACTGTGCTGTCGTGGTAGGTTTTGTGGTAGTTGACACAGTTTCTGTTTTCGGTTGAATTACTGGAACCTCCCTTTTAACCCTTTCTGGACTGAGACTTTCCCATCCGATGTCAGACAAAGGAATCCGACCAATAAAATCATTGAATGGTGAAGCAAGATAGAGATAATTGTTGAAAAAGTGGGCTTCACAAAAGTTTTTCAATCTTTTGTTAGTGGAAGAGAGATTTTCGATTATATCGCCACTTTTTGTTACTCTAATTACCATTGCTCGACTAGGTTCAAAAATATCAGGTAGTGTACTGAAGTGTCCAATCTTATGAACAGCTTTCTGTGCAAATTCTGATTGGTAAAATTTATCTAAAGTCTCGAACCCAAGTTCGAAAATACCAAGGACTCTGGCCACAAATTTCCGAATTAGTGGGAATGGTAATAAAATATTAGCAGTACTAGGATTATCTGAATCAACTGGTTTGATGAGCGTTATCAAAACTCCGCCTTGTCCGTCTGATTTTAAATTATCTGGTAAACCCGGCAAGCCGTCAATGAAAACATCACGGGTTCCTTTTTTTGGTCCTTTCAAATAGTAACGAAATATTCGGTTTCCAACTGTTTCGGCTACTATAACAAATTCTTCATCGTCAGAAAGCAGAACACCATTGGCAAAGTGAATGTTGTCAATGAGGACCCGGTTTGTTTTTGATTTAGCATCATAGTGAATGAGTCTGAAATATACAAGAAAATTATTAATAGTACTCTATGTAAACATGTATGTCTGATAATACAAATTAAAGATTAACACAGAGCTTTCCTTCAACGATCCAACTCATGTTTTTGATAACAATTGAATGATGGTTGTCTTGAAGGTTCAGGTTCCAACATTATAAGTTAGAAGCAATTAGCACTATTATATGGTGGGAAATTTCAAGAAATTCTGTAATATATGTATGTCCTTTGATATTAACTGATATTTGAAATTGATTTTGCCATTATTTGGTAAAGAAATATTGGTTTGTGTCAAAAATTAAATAATTGTATGATAATCGGTACAATTTCTTCTCGAAAATCTGGTATGAGTCATAGGGAGTTTCAGCCTCTTCGGTCCACAACCTTTATATAAAGACATTGGTTGACAGATTGCTAATTCAATCAAACCATGAAATGCTGAGACTTCCCCTGAAGTGAAATTTGGTACCAAAGAAAGGACTTAAGATATCAGCGTCTTCACTTCCGTTGATTACCTTGTAACTTATAACTTTAGAGCTGTAGTAACTGATTGATATTGGGACTACAAGTTCATACTTGTCTTGGTGGAACAAGTTATAACATTTCTAATAAATTCCATCTGATATTTCACCAGACGATGTATGGAAAATATTGAAACAAGGAGAACTACCACAGGGAAGTATAATTTGTGCAACAAGCAACAGACCGGGGGCAATACATAAAAATTGAAAATGAAAGTGCCTTCAAGGTAAGACAAGCGAATTAAAATTATTTTAGTTCCCGTCTCAGGATAACTGATTTACAGGGTGTAACATAAGTACCTTAAAATATTCAAGTGACGTATTTCTGAGACAATTTTGAGAAAAAAAGTCTATATTAACTGTTGTCGAAAATGCTTCGTTTCGGAGATAAGGGGTGTTGAAATTGAATTTTTTTGTTCGTTTTTTGAAAATAACTCTTGCAAAAAATAAGTTATTTGCACGAAATTGGGTACCCGGTTTTTTTTTGACGTGGGAAATCATAATTTTGTATTAATTTTCATGTAACATACAGAGGGCGCTGCGTACGCTGTCATTATTTATTTCAAATTGCCCTAACTTTTTTGACAGT
>WOGO01002290.1:0-16124 GCA_015342085.1 Leptinotarsa defecta | reverse complement strand
AAATGGGTCACATTTTCAGCACTTGCTGAAGTAGGATTCTACTAAGTCAATTACACATTTCAAAGTACTGGGTTGTAGTTGTTTTTCTTCATAATACCTAGATGTTTGAGTGAATAAAACAAATTAGGTATCATTAGAAAGATAATTTTGTTCCCTTTCGAATGATATATCACTCGACCCCACTTTCCATTTGAAATTTTAGGGTTGTTACTCACCCTCGCTAGGGGGTTGAAGGCTCAGGTAGAAAAATACATCTAAAATGTGTCCCCCTCATAAGGAAAATTGACCTGTCCGAGCATTATTGCGTTAAGTGGCAAAAAAAGGAGAAAAGCAAGGTGCATACTTTTCGTTGGGCCACTCTGTATATGAACTTTTCATATGTGTATACGGACATAACGACGTTGTACTGATTCAACTTTCTCTGTATACAATTGGTGAGATGTATTTCAGATTATGGATGCATATTCTAATTTTGATCTGGCAAAACCATAGTACAAGGTTTTCGATGCACATAGATGCGAGGAATTTCTGGAGATTCATGCAATAACTTCATACATTCTGTTTCCAGCAGAAGTAATGGCTTCAATGTGTGGTATGGAGGAGAGTTTTGTGTCAAAGGTAAGACCTAGATCGGTGAAGGTGAGAGGCCGTTGAAGTGGAATATAGTTTATTAAATATTGATATGAAAGTGGACGATTTTTTAGTGTGTACGTCATTACATCAAATTTACTCGCGTTTAAAGGAAGATTCATGCGAAAACACCATTGCTCAACAAGTTTCAGACTGAGGGAGAGTTAAAGACAGTTCTCGATGCCATTGATCTCACAATAATATTTCAGGTTATCCGTGTATATCTAACAGTTGATGTCAATGACCTCGACTATGTCGTTTATGAAGGCGTTAAATAGAAGTTGAATAGAAGAACTTTCAAAAAACTATGTTGAAGTGGTGTAATTTGATTGCTCAAATGAGGAGATAACCTGCTATAGATGAGGATTTCAAACACTTTGGCGAAGTTGCATATATTATTGATATGGGCCTATGATTACCGTCCCTTTTTTTATAAATTGGCCGAACTTTAGATAATTACCATAGATCTGGAATGGTACTAGTTTTGATGCAGATATTTATTATTATTGTCAAAGGACATATGCACAATTTCTAATAATCAGTGCAGGAATGCTGTTGGGACCTGTTGTCATTTTCGGTTTTATCTGTTTATATTTGGGATACAAAGTTTTTAACCACCTTGATGACTATACAAAAGCCTCCAATTATAAATATTTTTGTATCCAGACTCCAATCATTACTTATTGAGAAGAACTGTTAACAGTATTAACGAATTTATGTCATAATTCTCTTCATTCACAAGGGTGTTCATTTCTTTCACATTCGTAACTTAAGACTGTGTTTGTATCTTGGAAATTCATTCTTATAATAATTATGACGTTTTCAGTCAGTTACTGCTTGGATGTATTTTATACATTTATACTTCTTGACTGCAAATGTAAATTATTATTGATATAATTATTTCTAACGGAGAGCAGTATTCATTTCCCCTCATTTCTCTTCATCTTTCGTTGATTGTTTTTTAGAAAGGACACTTATGGATGATTTCATATTTTGTAATTATTCAAAAAGGCATTTACAGCGTGGGTGCCAAAATGTCTTCTTACTCCGCTGGGAAACTTCACATTCAGTTCCCAAGTTTCAGTTTCCAGAACTAATTTATTGATTCCTGTCGATAAATATATTCGAAAACTTCGGAGGCATGTTTGCATAGATGAAGCATGCCAAAACTCCGAAACAAGTTGTGGCAAGGCGAATGTTTGCCATTCCAACATTAACGTTTACTTCAATTAGCAAATTTCTTGTTTGTGAAATAATTAGTTCAGATAGCAAAAAAGAATCGTTAACAAGTTTGTTGGAGACACAGGACTATTGCACAAGTAGATTCAGTTGGAATATCTGCACACCATAATTCAAAATGTTTCATAGAATTCCATAGATACGATGATAAATATAAGGTTGTTTGAAAAATTCCGCTCGTTTTATGGAGTCGATAGAGTCGACGAAGGCCGTTTTATCTGGTCCTGATTGGCAAAGGTTATAACAATTAGAAAGTTATCGAAGTGGAGCACCTACTTTTAGAGCTTTTTGACATCTTCAATACGTTTTGAATCATCAAAAACCGTATGGCAGTTAATGCCCAGTTCTTCCACCATCCCACGCACCATTTGTGATGGGTCAGTCTCCACCAGGGTCTTCAATTCCTCGTCCTGTTAGTCGTCCTGTTCCGGAAAGAAATTCCACCTACCAACGCGATCATTAACACAATCATTGCCAAATGCTAGATTGGTTTTTCATACTGTTTTGACAGCGTTTTGGTTCATTTTGAATTCGTTGATAAAAATTGGCCAAAAATTATTCAATGACATTGTATAAGAATGAGCTACCACGGCAAAGTAGAGTAATTATTCATCAAGATATGAAGCTACAAAAACACAGAACTTGTGTAACAATCAATAATGAGAGAAAAATATCAGACACCATAAATATGGATGTTTATCTGTTCTGTTGGTTGGTGGTTCAGCCTGGGGCTTGAACCACCGACCAACACGGCGGTAGATTTGAGTGAATGAACAAAGCACCCACGTCGAACCGACCGGCTACCGACCGAGATAATATCTATGACTGCATAACTTGAACAAAAAAACTTAATTCGTATTTTTGAGTAACAAACATTCACTTGTCACCAAGACTTGCAAACCACCTTTGTCATAATCATTGAATCGATCAATAAATCAATCACTCCACTACAGTGATAATAATTATGGTAATTGAAGAATGAATAAAACAAAGCACACACATAGCAATTAGCTACGTGTGCTTGGTGTTGGTTATGAAGGAATTATATGAAATACCATCAGATCTGCGACTTTTCGTTGTGAATAGCTGAAAATTATTGGTTTCAATTATTTATTGGATGATAACAAGATACTGTTGCAAATTTCAAGTTTGGTGCAATACATATAGAGAAACTTCATATTGTACAACAATGGTAAGAGGTTTCATGATTTTGCATTGATATTTTCTATTTATATTGAAGTTAACAAATATCCCGAGTATTCAATTTTTGTTGAATACATCTGAGTTCTTACAGGAAGATGATTCCCTCAATCACGAAATTTTGTGTGACAAACTTGTCACTCTACTTTGGTAGAGAACTGTATCGATGGGAGTGCCACAACGATCTATGCTTGAGCCCTTGCTTTTAACCTTGTATATCTGTAATTCTCATCTGTTAGTAAAAAAATGCAATATACATCACTATGCAGAAAACATGCTCTAATATTTCTCTTCCCCACCTCGTCATTCCACATCTGCGCAGTCATATATCAATAACGATCTTCAAGCCCTCTTTCGCATCTCTACACCCCCTGAGCTCAGGTTCAATTCCGAGAAATCTACAGGAATACTATTTGGAGCTGAGAAGGATAGAGAGCTCACCAACTCCACATTGAAAATTAAATACATCCGTGACACAGAAGGAAGATCCAGGGTTGTGGTTTGATACTAACCTAAGCTCCACTGAATATGTCAGCTATCTGAATCAAAGTTCTTATAACGTTGTCACGTAACATTTTCCAAATCGAGATTTGCTCAACTCTACCTCAAAACTCAGACTATAGACACCATAAGACTTTTTCTCATCGCGAGAGTATTAAATGACATCTTTTGAGTAAATCGGATTCTCTTCGGGAATAAGACCATGTATCCTCAGCCATGCAAGAATCAGGGTTGTTGAGAACAGACAAATTTAGAACTTTGCACCTACTCACCAACACAAATATAGTTTTAACCTCTCGTCAACCTCATTGCTTCCTGGAGAAGCTCACAACATTCTCAACAGTTGATAGTTTTACCACATGAAACAGTTCAGTTCAGGTCTTACCCAAACAAAAATTTTTCACCTCCACCCGCTGCTTTTCGTATGATATTTCCAACTAATGAAATCAAATACCCTGTGAGTTTCGATTTCATACAATCAAAAACTTTAAAAAAGCCCAGTCTTATTTAATTAACTAACCTTTTGTCCGTTTCTGACATTGACAATACAAAAATTTCTTGATCTTGTATCATCATTGTCAACTTGATTTACCTCGATTTTCCAACCGTCATTTCCAGGCTGAGTTGAAAAAACACCCTTGCCTGATACTTTTTCACAATGAAAGTTTTTTTCTTCTTTTTGGTCATTTTGATTGTACCTACTTTTCATGTTGAACAAAGAACAAAATTGTTATTTCAATTATTATTTCAGCCCAAGTTTGTGATATTCAGGTTTTATCTCCCAAAGCCCCGATATATTCAGGAGGATTCCCCAGCATTATAAACCAACGACCACTACCCACACCGCGGGGTAAGTGATCATTGCTTACAAGAATCATGTGCCCTGGGCAAGTGCAGTAAGTCAAGACAATTGTCTGCCTCAGTGCGACAAACCAGAATGGTCTCAAGATTCGAGAGTAGAAAGGACCAAGGACTCCAATAATCAGAACAACAAGCTTGACAGAGGAGTCTGAGTAGCCTGACTGAGCCTGAAGGTAGAGAACGAATAGTTCCAATAAATACCGCACTTCGCACATCTGTGAATTTGGAGATAATCATTCGTAACTTATTACATATGAAATGATCTTGTTCATCACATCTCAAGATAATAGTGCCTAAATATTAAGTTTTCCTTTCAGATAGAATAATATGCTGCTTTTCATTGATAACTATATGCACTTTCTCAAAGCGCCCTTTGTTAGATCCATTGCAAATATAATAGGCACGTCTGATAGTCGTTGCTAACTTGTAGAAGACACAGTTGTACCACATAAAAGTATCTGTTAATGCCTTCCATACCTTCTTGATTTTATGTAATAATTTTGCGGACTGTAATATCCACCCATACAATCGATATGGCACAAAAGCTTTGGTAAACTGTAATTCGATTCACAGATGATTTGATTACTTTTCCAAAATGCTACCCTCGGCCCTGCCGGAGAGAAAATAACACCTGTCTGCTGAATAATTTATACGCGACTTGGTAAAACTCCAAATTCGATTCAGTTAAGGTGGAACTTCGCGAAAAGTTTTGACCGAGGTGGAATCGAGAAATTTCCATGCGATATTTCTGTGGGGGTGTTTTGGGAAAGTTATAAGTGTAGGAGATGTTTGTCGGTTTGATATCCCATGACATGATGCGAATACTGAATAATATTTTCTGAATGTTTATTATTTGAGAAAATGGCCACATACCATCAATGACGATGAGAATAATCTTATGGTTAGCCTTCATAGAGTTGAAGCAAAAAGTTTGGGGAAAAAGTGTTTTTTGAAGAAAAACATGATGAATATTGGAATAATTTCCAAAATGACTTTCCGATTCTGAATAATAAAGTCTTTCTGAAGATTTAAAAATGAAACCAAAGAAAATATGTTCAAAATTGAAAGGGGTATATCTTTAGGAGAGACTAGTTCTTGTGAAAGGAAGATTTCGGAATCCTACTTCTTCATCATCATACAAAAATGTGGGAAAATAAGCGTATGATTGTAATTACGTACGAACGTGACATTGGTAGACTCAAATCATCCGTGACATGAAGTCATGATGTTCATCTTGTGCTATTATCCAGGTTGGAGCTGGAGAAGCAATAAGACAAGTGTCTTATTCCGAAACATCGATGTTCGCCATTGCAGATGACGGTGTTCCATGTGAAGCTGTCAAATATCCAATACCTTGGTCCCAGAATGTATATAGAGTTCACAAAAAACAATTTTGGCAAAGTTATTCTGGAATATGTTTGGTTGATATCATCAATTTCTTTCTCAATCCACCACATCCCAAAATTCTACCCTGAAGAATGGATTGATTCTACGAGAAATGAATAAAGAATTTTTATGGAAGCAATCAATAGCTATGATAACATCCTGTATATAAATTACCCACCTCATGAACGAGTCCACATAAATAATGAGAGACTTTACATGTTTTGTCACGTCCATTCCTGTTTATTTCTGTTGAAATGAAAGAAACTGATTCTTATAGAGGATTTAAGAATAAATTAAAAATTGACTGATTCATTGTTTACAAAACATATCATAGGTCAAGTTCCACTGCGATAAATCAAAAAAAATTTGAATAATTCATTCACCTTAATCCATCTCGTATGAAAATTACCATTTTGATGAACTACACATTAACTTAGTTCAGTTACATATACTGTGCTGTGAGATAATATTATTTACCCAGGAGATTGCCTGAATTTTGAACCATTAGTGAAGTTTGTGGTTGTTGAACTAACTAACTGTCATTATTCAAAGTTAGAATATGCCATTTAACACTGTTTGTCTGAGTTTCTGAGCCGCGAAATGTTATTATCTTCATTGCTCATTTGCAATTTTGTGTATTTATTGCTTGAATATCAGTAAAAAGAAACGCATATCAAGGAAACGTATCTACCAAAGATTCAATTGTGACGGTAACTTCTCAGCTTTTGACACAATCAGGTCATACCTATGTAGATATATTTCTGGATTTGGCAGTGTCCGGTTATCCGTGGTTATGTTCATATACTGATTTGGGAGTAATTTTGCAAATGGAACACAAAAAGTTGGGTCGTTTCATTGAAAAAAGAATATACAGAATGTAACATACGCACGTTAAAATATTCAAGTGACGTATTCCTGAGACAATAAAAAAAAAGTTTATATGAACTTGTGTCCGGAAATGCTTCGTTTTGGAGATACAGTGTGTTGGAATTGAATTTTTTTATTGGCTTTTTGGAAATAACTCTTGCAAAAAATAAGTTATTCGCACGAAATTCGGTACCTGGACTTTTTTTGATATGGGAAATCATAATTTCGTATTAATTTTCATGTAACATCTAGAGGGCACTGCGAACGCTGTCATTATTTATTTCAAATTGCACTAACTTTTTTGACAGTAATCTTTTGGTACTCTTCATGAAAAAACCTAATTCCCTCACCTTTTCCAAGTAAAAAAGGTACATCTCTTCAACAAAGCTACAGGTGATCGTTTTTGAGATATTTACAATTTTCTACATGGTAGATTTTTGTCATAAGTTTTCAGCAATTTTAGTTATTTTCATCAAACTTTATACGCAGTATACCCATACAGACTTCTTCTAAACTGAGCATTATCGAACTGTTTATTCAATCCAAATTAAAAAAGTTTGTCAGGTTTAATTATTCAATTGGAAAGTGCTACATTTCGGTGTTTGTAAAAAAACAATTCGGCGAAGTACTATGTTATCTATTAGGAAAATAAATATATAAACATTGAACGAGTGACAACGAGTGACAATACAAGCTTCTGCTCGCCTCATCAAAGAATTCCGCACTCATTGAAAAATGCCCGGAGTGTTTCTCATCGTTTCACAGCAAGCTATGATGCAATTCCTCACCATTTTCCCGTTTTAAATGGGGCTAGCATAAACTAGTGATTTTAGGTGTCCACAAAAGAAAATAATCGACTCGGCGGGATTGAGGTCCAGTGACCTCGGGGGCCAATGCTCAGAGCCTCCTCTTCCTATCAATCGTTGGGGATATGGTACGTCTAAAAAATTTCCTGCCATCATACTGAAATGAGCAGGAGCTCCATCGTGCATAAACCAAGAGTGATTTCGGAGACCAATGGAAACATTTTCCATAAGTTGGAAAAGCTCGTGATAAGGATATGATTGCTGTTCCTTTAAAATTCTGTGAACTGTGACTCACTTTCGGCAGAGCCGTACTCTAACCATCTGACCTTAAAGACCACCTATCATACAAACTAATCGGCTTCGTTAAGAAGCTGGGTTTATTTGGTCGAGTGTGAGTAGCTGTGAGCCACAATAAACCCTTGCGGGTTGGTGGAGGGTCGAATAGACACACTCACTTTGGACCTAACCTAACACAATCATCGAATTTTCCAGACCAAATTTTCATTTACTGAAGACTAAATGCGCACAGACTAATTAGAATATTTTTGGTACAAGCTTTCAATTCGACCCCTTTTTCATTATTCTAAATAGCAAAAAGCCTGCCCAGCAAGTTATTCTTTGAAACATAAAAGCTGACCTGACCCATCGATTTTACTGGTATAAAATGAGATTGAAAGCATTGATCGTAATTTCAGCTTGAATTTCATGGGAGATTTTATTGATATCATAAAGTGGATGATATTGAGTTCTTTCTAGAAATCCATAAATACATTTCAAAATTGATTAGGGAATTTTGCTACAGAATCCTCAGTCGAAGCATGTGCTATTACTTCAAATTACAGCTTCTAGTGTCCACTCTGACGTTAATGTCGAATTTATTGCCCTAATAAACGGAGCTAATTAATGAAGCGAAAATTTTATGATCCTCGTTTATATATAAATTGTGAAACATTAATTTGAAGTCCATTCATAAAGATATCTTTTCTGATTTGTCTCGCAGATGAAAACCTGTGAAGGATTTGAAATCAGTTTTGAATAACTTTCATAATGGAATCAAAACTGAACGAAGGCTAAAGTGGCAAACAATAATCGATAAAATCTACTGTGGGAAAACCAACGCACGCTACATTGTTTCACTAAATCACTTTTTGCAGAGATGAATCATATTCTGAATTTTACAAAAAATAGTTGAATAACAAGAATAATCTTTATAAGAAACGTGATGTTTCCATAACTCAATTCATTCCCACCTTCAGAGGGAACTGAGACACTATTCAAAAAACAGATATTATATCGTCAAGGAGAAAATCGAATGAAAAACGAGAACAACCTCATAATTCAAATATTTTTTGCTGTTATGCACTTCTCGGTAGTGAGGGAAAAAATATAGACTCGCCGTGACTCCATTAATTTTTGAGTACGCAATGTGTATATTCGGCATACGCAATTTTCTATACTATTTGTATTTCTGAAATTTTGATGCAGCCGTCTATAGTGAGTAGGTACGTTAGATAACGTTCTTGGGATTAATTCAATGTAGGAAAATTATAGGTGAATATGAGCAGTGGCGGATCCAGAAAATCATTTTGGGGGCCCAGTTTACAACTCAGAGTATGGGGTATATAACCCCTCCATAAAGCACTGAGTCCTTGAAGTTGGATAGACCTGGTCCATGGCTTGTTTTCGTAGTTTTTTGGAAGATGGAGAATGGAGTCGATAATATCTACCTTATAATCGTTATTGCTATGTATCATACTGTAAAAGTGTTTGCAAATTGGATTCTTTCCCCAGTTTCGTTTTATGTAGTTTTTTATGGTACTTCGTTTTTTATATTCTATGGTGTACTAAGATAAGAGACGAATATTCTCGCAGGGAAATGTATAAGTTTTATTCACATTAGAGTAGTGGTTGTTCATATTAACTACCCTCATCAACCCATAAAGAGTTATCGACAGCAATCTGTTTGATGAAACTCAGCTCTCTTTGGACATTGCTTTCCGACAGTGGAATATTCAATAATCTGTGAAACTATTGAATGCAGTTACTTTATGCTGGTAATAGTGTATGTAAGAATTATGTTTGACAAGGTCTGTATAAGATGGTTTGTGGAAAATTGCAAAATCATGTTTATTATTAATTTTCGTAATAGTTGCGTTTTTGTAAGACTGTTTGTTCAGTGAAAACCTCACAATAAATTGTTTGTTGAATTATTACTTTCAGTGACATATTTGTGATTCAAATAATATTCCAATGACGGATTGATTCCGCAAAAATGGAAATTACTATTTGTGAGAGAAATTGACCATAATAAAAAAATTGAATCTCGACATTTTCAAATTATTCGACTTAATAATTATTTTCACCACGTAAAAACTTCTTGGAATCGTTAAATCACTTTGTTTAGGGTGAGAGTGATTCAATTATATTGTAATCTTTGAATGAAAATCGAAATCGAATATTAATAAATTTCTAAATGTTCCAGATAAAGGATACCAATATAGCAAAAACTGCCACACTTCGACTAAAAATCTCCTGAAAATCCAGGATTAAATATAGGAATCCAGAAAAAATATTGATTGTTCAAAAGAAAATTCGAAGTACAACACAACAAAGTGAGGCACCTCTCGTAAAGTAGCTAACATTACTTTTCAGATTGATTTTTGTATTACCCTTCATTGTTAAATTTCCACTCAACAGTTTTACAAAAACGCAGCACCTGTTTCGCTACACAATAGCTTCTTCAGACGTGTCTTACAGTAAAGACAATAAAGTGTTTCATGAATACGTTATAGATCATCATCAAGTATCGGCCGATTCCATCGCACATATAAAAATATGGGTGAATGTAGAGAGATGAATAGAACGGAAAAATAGTAAAAAAGGAAAGAACACCGAGAGAACATCTGAAATGTGCAATTGGATGCTTGCAAATCGAAAAAGCTCACAAAAACAATGGCAGAAACTCTATAACTTGCTGTGAAAATTTCTCATCACGTTAAAGAAGTCGATTATAATGTAATTTCTGCGGGAATTTTATGGCAGCCATCTTTTGCCTGCTCGGCATAATGATATTTATTTTCTTGTACCCTGAATGTGTAACAATGAAAATTCGCAAACAGCGGGACGATTTCGAAATGTTAAATGGTGTCTGAAATACATGACATAGTAATTCCAAGAGGGAAACGTTTTCAGTAACAGATGGGAAGTTGACACAAATCAACATCATCAGTTGAATTAATCCTTCGAAGACAAGTTTCATCCCATTGTGTTATATCGAAACCATTTCTTCAATGGTTAACTTTAATGGTCAGATGAAGAGATGTTAACTACTGTTAACAATACAAGTCTGTTGGTCAAAGGATGTAAACTTTCATTAGCGGATATGACTTGTGAAAGCTGATTTTTAAGTTTTTGGCCATGGTCTGTAGGTTTTTATGCCTGACGTTCCGTCTACTACTGCGGTAGACATTATTAAAGGCAATGTAGTAACGGTCGCAGTGCTGGTTTTACATTATTATTATGCGTAGCACGGTGTCTCTTGATTGAATTATCTGACATTGTTTGTGTACCTATTACTTCAGGTAGGTTCGGTTAGATTAAGTCCATCCCACAAGGGTTTATTGTGGCTCACACCTATTATTATTATAATAATAGGTGCTTTTTAACGAAGCCGATTAGTTTGTATGTGTTCTGCTGTTTTCCAAACATAGATGACACACACTGTCTTCCGACAGTCCGAATTTCTGCATGTGATGATTCCAATGACAGTGACCTTCAAGAAAGCCTGTTAGACATAGTAGTTCACCCCTTCTGTTGTCCAACAACTGTTTGGTATCAAGCTTTGAAGGGTGAATAAACGCCTTGGACTGAGCCAATCCTGGAAGATTCTGCCAAAAATCCATAAATCTTCTTGCCATCCAGATGTTCAATCTTCGTTTGGCAAAGCCTTAATTGATGCCAATGACAGGTTCTGGTCCGATGAAACTGCTTGCAGCACCCTCCTCTGCAAGGGAGTCAGCAGCCTCATTGCCATCCAGGCCAGTATGGCCAGGAATCCAGACCAAAGACAATTTGTTAAATCTTCCTATCAAGAAGAGTGGTTTTTGGCAATCTGCTACCAATCTGTACGTTGCTCGGTAGGAGCCAAGAGCTTCCAACGGCTTGACTGTCCCAGAATATTTTTATTAACATATGTAAGAGGTTGGATTCTTCCAATCTCTTCGCACACAATTCAAATCGTAAATTTCCGCTTAAAATACAGTCGCATAGGTTCCTAGGCAGGTTGATATCTCTGTCCTGAATCTACGACTGAAAACGCCTGAACCAGAATTGGAAGATGTTTCTGATCCATCTGTGAACCAACAACTATCTGCTCTAAATATTTCCTTCTCCTGGAGGATCCAGCCCTCTCTACTTGAGAACAGTACTTTTAAGGCAGTTCGTAGTTGACAGTTGGAGGCATTAAGTCAGAGGTCATTTCCAGAATGCTGTGACTTCCAGTGTCAACCAACAGTCTGTTGCACTCTGAAATAAATTTATTTGTGCAATTGGCACAAATAAATATATGCAGTCCATCTAGCCTCTCTATCCAGAAAAATGTGGAGAGGACATAAATCTAGAAGAATCTCCATGGCCACTAACGGTGTGGTACTGATGGCTCCACTGATGGTAAGACATGCCTGTCTCTGTAAGCCAGAGACCTTCGCCTGGGCCGTTTTCTGTAAAGCCTTCGGCCATCAGGCAATTTCACAATAAGTGATCATCGGTCTGACAATCATCACATGAATTAAATGGATTTGTTTGGGGCCTTAACCCCAAGTTTTACCACAAATCCTTCGGCATGTCCATAGAGACAGCCTGGCTTTGTGTAAAACTTTTTCCAAGTGAGCGTTCCAGATGAGTCTTTTATCAAGGAAAATGCCAAGATATTTCACCCGCGTTCCAAATGGAATGATCTCTCTATTGAGGGAAAGTGGCGTTAAACCGTCCAATTTCCTCCTCCTGGTGAAGGGGATTATCACAATTTTGCTGGGGTTGACAGACATCTGCTCCCTTAGGCACCAACTGTGAACAACGTACAGCAGATATTGCAAGCTACCCCTCCCGACGTAGACCTTGCCAAAATGACAATGTCATCCACATAAGCTTGAAGATCTACCTTTCTTCTGTCGAGGGCATCAAGCAGAAGAGGAGATAGTACCCCTCCTTGAGGGCAGCCCCTGGTGACCCTCAGCCTAATGACTTCGCCTTGAAGAGTCGTAGTTGCAGGTAGCCAGATTTCATTGATGTTCATTGCCTCTTCTTTGCTATAGAAATTTTCAACAGAAGAAAAGGGAAACCAAGCAATATAATGAACTACAATTTAGAAGCAAGTAACTATTGTACTCGATATCTTGATTTTCAGAAAAAGAAACCAAACCCCTTTTGTTTTTCCTTTTTCAAAATATTCCGGTTGTACCGATTATGTGCATTTGATAAATATATCGATAATGCCAATAAATATAAAATAGTTTAAATGAAAGTTATATGTTAGCAGGAACGCTACATTTTGAAGTCAGTTTCAGATATACAGGATGTTATATTGTCCGTGAGAGCAAATAATATAAATTTTATAAATGGAACAATAATTTAATTTTTCTGTCAATGGAAGGATTCCATAGTTTCCTACTCAGCACTGTATTTTTCCCCAATCACACTGCAACGATGGTAGTTCATTGATTTTTTGGAAGTGAAGCAGGTTGTAAACGAAATAACTGTAATCAAGCTGTTTTATCAAAGATCTGACAGTTGTCTAGTGAGGTGGTCCAGAAAAATTCAAAATAACATTCATATTTATATAGGGTGCTTCAAATATTACTATGACTTTCGTCAACTTCAGTTGAAGTTCCTGCATTTTTTTTAAACGGAACACGCTAAATATTAGCCTGTCTTCGCGTTCTGCGTGAAATTATCTATCCGTAGACAACATGTTATATGTTATTCCTAGCCACGTTTTTATTATTCGCGACACAATAGCTTGAAAAAATTGAAAGATTCAAAATTAAAAAAACACTAATCACACTTATTCCGCATTTTCAAAATATCTTTCACCTTTTTTTTCTCACGCGTCTCGAATGAAAAGGCAAAGTTAGTTGAAATACCTCACGAACACTCAATTACGCTAAAACTTATAATAATGAATATATTTTAACAAATTAATAAATTACCTGTCTTGAACAAATTTATTTTCAACAATATTTCACTAATCACAAACTAATTTATTTATTATAACACTTAGCAACTAAAGCTTATTTCATTTCCACTATTTGAATTTCTTGTTTAACCGCTCGATTCACTTTCTGAACTGACTGCCCTCTTGAGTCGGGAAGACGTGCTTCTATCTGTAACGGTTCTTTCTAGAAATATGTAGTCGGTTCGGTGCTAGAGTTTTAACAGTGATTCCCGACTGCATTCTCTCGAGGTGATGTCATGTGTTTGTTTCATGATTCGGCCGGCGTACTGGTCAGGGGCGGCTTCAGATGTGTTACAATATTGTTCCTCATAAATAAAAAATTTATTGAATTTAGTTCCGGAGAGTTTGGCGTCCTTCTGATTCACATATAAGCAAACATTACATCCAATTCCTTTTGCACTTCCTCTTAAAAATATACTGGTATCCCATGTAAGTGAAGGTACATTCAATCTCTGATGTAATTAGGTAGGGGTTTAGTCAAGAAAATCTTCTCTGAGGTATTGAAAGGCCTCTTGTTAATTTAATTTTTGTTCAAAAAAATATTTTCCAACAACACAATTATCCACTATATCGCCCCATATATTGAGACTCCATTCATGTTGGTGATCATTAATATGTAGTTGATATGCTGAGCAGAAAACTATGGAACCATGGTTTTTCCACTTCAAAAATGTATATTATTTTCTCTCATGTAAAAATGCAATACATCTAGAACTAATTCAAAAACGTGTCCTTCCCGGTGTCATATGGCTTCCATTTGAAATTTAATTCACTTTATATCTGTTAGTATTATCGATACATCGAGCAAATATGCACTCTTGAGACACCCGATATATATCAATTAAATATATAAGGAAGTGAAAAAATTCAGTTGAGTTACAAAAATATTTTGTTGAATAATTTACACTGTACACGTAGAACCACCAGGTATTACTATTATTTGCACTTCGGAATGAAAATTCCATTTTGATTCATTTAGAATTCAGAGTATCATCACTAGAAGTCGGATTAAAAAAAACAGTGAGACCCTAAAATTTTTGCAAATGAATATTCCTCTAAGGAGATGATTCTATTCATAGATGTTCATGTTCATATATTTCCTTAATGTTCCTCAGGATGTTTGCAAAAAGTCATAATAACCAATCAATGAAATATAAATGTTTTCCGTTGAAAGTAAATATATTATTGAACGCGGCGCCTTCACCATAATGGATAATATCGCCCTTCGTCATAATGTAGAATAAATCCCTTGGCCATAATACCCAAATATTGTTTTCAAAGGATTGCAAAAAATAAAGTTATTCTTCAAACTATTGATTTTTTTGCAAACAGAAACTCTTTGAAGCGAAGAAAAATTGATTGTATTGTTTGAACTATATGTATAAAATTTTTATGGATAATACATAACAACAACAATAGTACATCAGATATAATCGTATAATAACTAAGACAGCAACGTTAAAGTTATTTTCA
Organism: Leptinotarsa defecta; assembly: GCA_015342085.1. Classification (NCBI taxonomy): domain Eukaryota; kingdom Metazoa; phylum Arthropoda; class Insecta; order Coleoptera; family Chrysomelidae; genus Leptinotarsa; species Leptinotarsa defecta. The sequence goes on along the minus strand of WOGO01002290.1, from coordinate 929 downwards.
ATTAATATAATAATAATGGAACTGAAGCGTCTGACAGAAATCGCAGATATATAAGTTATATAATAAATAGTTGATTCGATTATTTATTCGAAATACATATAGCTGTAAATACTAAAGAGCAATTTTCAAAAAACAATAAAAATAAACTGCGAAACTAAACCAAAATAATATTGATATAGTCAAGCGGGAAGTGAAGTGGATCATTTAATTGTGCATCACCTCTAGATAGCGATTTCTATGATGTAGTTGTAGCAAAGGAGATTTAGTGTTGCTCCTGTAAGCTCCTGAAGATGAAATGTATTATTTGATCCACTCAAAAATAAAGTATTACACGTGTTGCAATTTTGTAAACTGTTTAGTGAAAATCGCATAATCAAGTAATAATAATAGTAATAATAGTCATATATTTCCTATTGACATATGGAACCATAGTTCCAAACCATATGGAAAAAGTCAGTTGCTTACATTTAAAATACAATAATACTAAAAAATTTACTTCACCGCAAATTGCCACGACAAATATTCAGAAATAGATTTTAAACAGAACATTTTCTCACATTTGAAAGAAGAGCATTGTTTATTTACGAGCCTTATGACTGAGAGATTGGTGAATTATTTTGAATTTTCCAAATGGAATTGAAAAATCAAAAATCTTGTAGTGAAACTATGATTTTGTTTGTTCCTCACATTAAATTTCAGCTTAAATTAAATTGATACAGCTCTACTGTTCTTATGCACAGTAGAGCTGTATCAACTGATCAATATTGAGTACATGCCGCAAAATTCTAAATTGAAAGGCAATCGAATTCAACTTTGAGGGGTGAGTGGCGGGGGATCACTGTCTCTCTCTTATGGGTGTTTGACAGTCCCCCGGTGCAGACCACACGGCACTCACCCAGTAAAGTCATCGGTCAACCACCCAATCCCGC